>PVHT020001750.1:2351307-2385433 GCA_004024745.2 Catagonus wagneri
GGTTCCACCCAGATTCCTCTGGAGACTGCTTTGCCCTGGGACCCGGTGCACGTGAAAGTCTGTGTGTGCCTTTCAAGAGTGGGGTCTCTGTTTCCCCCAGTCCTGTGGAGCTCCTGCACACAAGCCCCTCCGGCCTTCAATGCCAGATGCTCCACGGGCTCTTTCTCCCTGTGCCCGATCCCCAGGCGTGGGGTTTTGATGTGAGGCTCAGAACTCTCAGTCCTGTAGCTGAGTCTCTGTGATGCAGTTACTTTCCAGTCTGTGGGTCTTCCCACCCGGGAAGTATGGGGTTGCTTCTATCGCGTAATCGCCCCTCCTACCTCTTGATGTGGTCTCCGCTGTGTCTTCTGGACCAGAGTATCTTTTTTGGAAGTTTACAGTCCATTTGGTTGAAGGTTGCTCGGCATTTGGCTGTATTTTTGCTGTTTTTCGGGAGAGAAGTTGAGCTCCAGTCCTTCTATTCCGCCATCTTAATCCAATCTCCAAAAGTTTAGAATTTTTGAGGATTTTACCCCCCCCATAGGTAAGCTCTCACCAGGAATACAGAGTCAAATTACTGTGTTTTAAAGTCATTTGAGATATATTTTCTCTGCATTAAGTCACCAACTTGATATACTGTTAGGTTCAGTTTTATCGTTTTGTTTTTGTGTTAGACATACCTTTAAATTTTTTTACCTGACTTTGTTATTATTATGTTAAGGCTTCAAGTCCCCTTCAAGGGGATTAAACACAAAAGACTCTGGCCATGTCTCATTTTACTGCCCCTTCCCCCCACCTTGACCAGCCTGGGCTGCTCACTCCCTGCTAGAGAAGGAAGATTGCCCATTCCTCACGGACCACTGTATAACCAGTTCCCCATGCAAATAAGGTATCCTGCCCAAGAGCAATCAGAAGATCAAATTGGGTCTCCACTCAGGTAGCATTGTGGGGTATAAAGACTGTGCAGAGTGAGTCATGTCTTCTTTTTAACCCACGCACACCTGAATCCTCTTTCCCTCTCTGAAAATGTACTTTTGCTTTAATAAATTTGTAAGACTTCTGCTGTTCCAATTCTTTGTTGTAGTGAGACAGGGACTGAGGAAGCTGTGATGTATCAACTACACAAGACTTTTCCCTGATTTCAAAGTCAAATCTGTTAAACAGGGTATATTCAGAGAAATTTAGCTTTGATCCCTGTTCTTTTATTATTTTTTCTTCTTTCTCCCAATAAATTAGCATTTCTTTATGGTTTGTACTTCCATTAATTTTGTTTTAGTTAAGCAAATACAAAAATATATGCTTGTATTCCCCCTCTTTATTAGATAAATAATATTTTTTTTTTACTTTGCTTTTTTTTTAACCTGATATTATAATTTGGAGTTCTTTCTATAGTAATACATATATAGTCTTCTCTTCTTTTTGCACGTGCGTAGTACTCTGTTGTTTGGATGTTTGCTTTAATTAATCAGCACATTGATGGACATTTGGGTTGTTTCCAGTCTTCTGCTATTACAAATAATGGTGCAATGAATAGCCTTGGAAATACATTACTTTTTTTGTCTCTTTGAGAGTGTATGTTTCGGATAGAGTCATAGAAATGATATTGCTGAGTTAGAGGGTAAATGAATGTATTTTTGCTAGGTATTGTCAAATTTACCCTTGCTCTACAGAGGGTAGCACCATTGTTTTTATTTTAACCAACATTTATGAGTGCCTGTTTTCCCACAACTTTTCCAAAAGCGTTGTTAAACATTTGAATTTTCATTTGAATTTTTGCCAAAAGCAAAAGTCAGAATGGTATATCACTGTAGTTTTAATTTGCATTTCTTTTATAATGTGCTTTTTACTATCCTTTCATATGGTTAAAAACAATTTGCATTTTATTTCCTGTGAAATGTGTGCTCATATCTCTAGTCCTTCTTTTCTTCTAATATGGTCATTGGTTTATAGCTTCTCAAAAATATATATTTTTTATTTTTTTAATTTTTATTTTTAATGAGTTTTATTTTTTCCATCATAGCTGGTTTACAGTGTTCTTTCAATTTTATACTGTACAGCAAGGTGATCTGGTCACACTTACATATATACATTCTTTTTCTCACATTATCATGCTCTGTCATAAGTGACTAGATGTATTTCCCAGTGCTATACATCAGCATCAAAAATATTTTTAGAAGCTATTTATTAGGAATTTTAATCCTGTATAATATAAGTTGTGGAATTTTAACCATTTAAATTTTTACCCTGCGTGACATAATTTGCAGATTTTTTTTTTCTCAATGTGTCCTTTGACCTTTACTATGTGTGTGGTATATTTTTTGGCCATAGCAAAACAAAAACCACCCTCCCAAACCATACAAACCCACATTTAAAATTGGTTTGTAATCAAAGTTATCTATCTTTTCTTTTAATGCTTCTGGATTTGGAGTTATAAATAAGAAAATTTTCCCTTAGTCTTAGGTTATTCATATTTTCACCTAGTATTTAATATAGTTTCACTTCATTTTAATCTCTGATCTATTTAGATTTTTCCTTTGTGTGAAAAGTGGACCCATTTTATTTTTTCCTTGTGCTTATCCAGTTACCTCAGTAGGTATCTGTATATAATACTCACTCTTTATGTGAAAACTCATATTTTTCTTGAGGTCAGGAAAATTTTCTCCTTCTTTTCCTCCTCTTCTTTCTCTTCTCTTCTTCTTCCCACTGTTATCTCTGCCAAAAGATCTTGAAATTCCTGGATCTCTCCCCCATACCTCAGTTGCCTCTTAATTTTGTCTCATACTCGTTGTTTCACATAATAGAAAATTTCCTTGCATTTACGTTTATTATTATTCATTTGATCTTTAGTGCTGTCTAGTTTATTCTTTGTACTGTCTTTTCATTTATATCCAATTCATTTTTATTTTGTTACTTTTAGAACTTGAATTTTGAAATTTCAAAAATCATATTTCTGATTTCTTGGCATTGTGTTATTATTCTTTAATTACTGTTTTTTTTTTTTTTAACAGCAGCCTCTTCTTGTTTAATAGATTCAATGAAAAGAAATAAAAAAGAAAGGGATAAACCTGAGAATTTATATATCATTTTAACAAATAGCAATAAACTTGTGAAAAAGTAACAAGACAAAGGAAAAGAGAGCTAAGCTTCTAGGGGTAGTAAATTGTGGGAAAGTGACTAGGAAATATAATGCGGAAACCAATGGAAGATAAGAGTTATCTTAGTAGGTTTGTTTGTACACGTTGATTCCTAGTCTCTGGTGGTAGAATGTTCTTCTCTTCCTCATGGGGGAGGGCACCTTTCTCATGGGAAATATTATAACTTGCTTTTAGATAGAAGGGGGGAAGTCAGAGTGTCCTCCGTGCATCTGCCATTTCTCAAGTGCCTTTACCTCAAAATAACCATAATGCCAAAATTGTTTATTTTGTGGTGGCATATTCTGATCCCTGTCAATATCAAAACCAAAAACTGACATCCTATAGTTTGATCAGATTTCACCAGATATACAATCACGTGTGTGTAGCTCTATGCAATTTTATCATACGTATAGGCTTACATTGTCACCTTCTGACTAGAATTTTTAAAAACATTTTTTGTTGCCTTAATTATCTTTCTACTTTTTGAAAGCTAAAATGAACTCTTAAAAGTTCTTAAAAGAGAAAACCAGATTCTGGCTTTCTCTCTGCTGCTTACAAGAAAAATGGGGAAAGAAGAAAAGGATAAATCCAACTTGCCTTGTTTTTTCTGATTAAGTTTATAAATTAATGGCCTTGATTAGTATCTCAAGGCTTATTAATTCATTCCTGAAATGGGCCTGCTTCAGGGCTTCCTAGGAAAGAATTTGTCATATGGAGGTTTTATAGCCAGGGACTGAATCCGAGCCACAGCTCTGACCTATGGCGCAGCTGCAGCAACACGGGAGAAAATGACTTTTTTAAAAAACTCTTTTGGTGATTTGGGTTATAGATTTCCCTCTTCTGTTTTCTCTATTTATCCTACTTTTTCCTCTAGTATTTCTTGAAACTTTCTGGTCTGATACTGGATCCTTGTTTTCTAGCACAGTGTGTGTATTAATAAATAGGAATTTTAATGACATTGAAAAGAAATGGAGGTAGATGCAGTTCTCAGTCTGCCATTTTGAAACAGATGCTTTATAAAGCCTTTTAGTACGAGCAAAAATAAAAAAATATGTTTTTTTCACATGAAACATCAGGTTATTTCCAGTTGTTTAAAGCCAGAATTTCCTAATTAAGAAGTATATTTAGAAACCCAAGAGCTTGTTTTCTATTTTATTGCATTTATACATCGGCTTTTTTTTTTTTCAATTCTACATTTACTTAGGAGCTACAGAGTGCCATAAGCTGTGCTGCTATGATCTGTTGTTGCTGTACTTCTGGCTCAGCTTCTGATCCTTAGCCGGATAGCTTAACTCACTATTAGCATTAACAACAGGGAAAGATTTGACCTTGTAGCTGTTCTATTTCCTTAACGTTGATTTGACTGATGGTTATTTCAGACGTTTGGAGAAGGCATATCTGAACTGCAAAGCTCAGGTTATGATTCTTGTACTTTCAGAATCGGAGTGCATAGGATACTTTAAATTTAATCTCACATGGGAAGACAGTTTATAGGATAAGTGGATGACATTCAGATAAAGCTGTTCTGCTGGTACTGGAAAATACAGGTCTGGGATGAAGGAGAGAATTCAAGGAAATACTCCATGGGTCAGAAGGCTCACCAGCTGTTTTATTCCATCAAATGGTAGAAAAAATGCACGTGTACTTAAACTGAAGCCAGAATACCTTGAAGAGAATTTCCTGGAAGAGTGAGGATCATAATGTAGAAGATAGTTTAATAGCTTTCTTTAGAATTTGGAAGGGTTTGCATGTACACAGGCCATAAATTCTTATCTGGGGGATGGGTTCAATAGCTAATAGCTTCTCAGTGTACTTTCCAGCCCCAAGAGTCAGTAATTTAGTGTACTTAAGTGGGGATCTCCCTGACATATTTGCATTGAATATCAGAATAAATAGGTAATAGCATATCTATATAACTTGCTAACATGTCATAGGCTGCCTGAGGGCTGTGGTAAATTGCTCTGCCACCTTTTTAAGTGAGTATACAAATGCTAAGCATCAGTGATAAGATCATCCTGTGCTTTATTTTATTGTTATTCCTCCCCTCTGGTGCTGAGAAATGAATTGCTTATGAGAGGGAAGGGAGGCTTGGCTTAATAACTTGTAATCAGATCTACCACACAGCAAATGTGAACTTCCTATTTCCCTCTTTCAGTCATTGTGTATCCCAAGAAGAACAACTGAATCTCGAGACATGCGAAAGGGCTGTCATAACCCTTGAATGTAAAATGCCTCCAGGAATTAGGTGCAAGTGAGAGTAAAACAGTGGAATAAACTTGTACATGGTGACTATTTTTCCATTCTGTCTAAAAAAAGGGTTCCAAGAGACAAGATTATTATTGCAGTACTCACTGTTCTAAAGACTTTCCTAATCATAATTGAATGCTTACAGCAACTTCGTGAGGGAGATACTGTTATTATCTCGGTTTTATGGATGAGGGTGAGGCAGAATACTAACTCAGGTATCAGTGTAGGAGCATGGGCTTCTATGCATTCTTTGACATGGCTGTTGATTAACATTTGTGGTTTAAGGGCTCCAGAGAGTAATTCCCCACAGGCCTTGTTTTATTATAGGAAGTGCACCTTCCCCACAGGCATTGTTTACTGTAGGAAGTGTGCCTTCCCACACGGGGACCTTAATCTCTAACCCACTCCTCAACTGATAGAAAAGGAATGAGAGGAATGGTAACTCAGTCTGAGGAAGAGAAGGACAGAAAAATCATAAAATTTATGGGACATTTCCACCCCTTAAGCCCCTATTGGACAAGGACTGATAGAAGTAACTGGACAAGGCCAATGGGAGAAAACTGCATCTTTCTGGATCCCATGCTGGTACCCACCCCCATCTTTAAGGGATAAAAACCCCTACAGGACAGTGGGGGGGGGGGTGGTGGTGTGAGGGCTCCTCTCCCTGCTCCCAGCAGCCCTGAGAGTTATTTGCTTTCCTGTAATGAAGACTTTGCTTGCTTGCTGCCTGTGTGTTCGCGGAGTTCATTCTTCGACTGCATGAACAAGAACCAGGATACCGGTAACATCTTTCCGGCATCAAGTGCACCAAAAAAACAGGGGTTAAGTGATTAATAGAGTCCTGGAGAGTATGCTAAACTGCTCCTAATGAAATACTGATTTCCTGACTGTATTTGAGTTTGTTCAATACTGTGTTTCTAGGGGAGACTTAATCACTTTTTGAGAAAACATGGCATTCAGTCCAATTTCAAATTAGGAAGAATCTTTGGCTCAATCTTTAGTCTCTAAAAGTCCCTCAGAGCTTTCAGTTGGATAATTAGTTGCGAACAATATCAATTATATCTAAGTGGACAAATTTAATTACTACAGAAGACTCATTGATTTTTTTAATTATCATTGATTGCTCAGTGGTTATCTCGGTGTGAAGATTGGTACACTTCTGAATCTTTAATTTAATTGGTTTATTAAGTGGTCCAAAAGTTGACAAGAAAGCAAGGGGTGAATTTTCCCTGTGTTCCTTTTTCTTCCAGTGAAGGGTAACATGGAAGCCTAAGATACTCAACAACAAAAACAGCAATTAATATTGAATTATGTGCAGGTTTTTTGGGTCTTCTAATTTTTTGTTTTAGCATGTTTATTGGAGTCAGTGATACCCTAGTTTTCCTAATGGTGATGATAGAATTTGCCGTTTTAGCTGTGGTACTAGACTGCTGATATTTTTAATCCCGAGGTCAAAATCACAATGAAGCCAAATAAGATCATAAGGATTATTGGAAGTTGATATGAATTTAGAGAGAGAAGACCTGGATTCTCTTCTTTATCTTACCCTCAGTCCTTTCCTCAGCAGTAGCTGGCTGTACGATTTAATTTTTCTGCATCTCAATTAAAAATGAGGATAATCTTGTTTTTTTAACTTATTGCATAAGCCATGTCTGTGACAGTCCATCAAAAATATTGTGTATAAATTCAAGAGTTATTAATATTGGAGATATTTGCATTATTTTGATATTAAAATATTGTCTGATACTAATTGTATCAGGTATGAATTAATGCATAGGAAACTACCTCAAAACTTAACTGGCTTAAAACAACCATTTATTATTTCTCATAAGCCTACAAATCAGCTGTGTGGGTTCTGCTGGTCTGTGCAGGCTCAGCTGTTCTTGGGCTTGCTTGTGCATCTGTGGTCAGCTAATGGGCCAGCTGGGGAATAGCTGGGACGGTTTGGCTGCCTTCCACATGGTCTCTCATTTCCCAGCAGGCCAGGCCAGAGTTTTTCTCATGGCAAAGGAAGAAGCAAGAGAGGGAGTGAGTGTGCAGCACAGCTCTAAGGCCTCAGTGGAATATGGCACATCATCACATACACCACATTTTAGAAGCCAAAGCAAGTTGCAAAGACAGCCTAATTCAAGGGGTGGGAGTATGGGACAAATAAATGTCACATTGTTATGGGAGGAGCTGTATAGAGACATTGCTAAGAGTGGTGGGGAAATTGAAGCCATTTTTGTAATATCTATCCTGCTGAATTTATGCAATTTAAACCCTTGATTATTTTTTATCTATCTCACGACAGCAGTGATTTCTGGCATTTTCGATGTTTACAGCACTGTATTATATCTCTTACATAAATACATGTTCATATTCATGGCTTGCTGCCTGTAATTTAACTTAAAAGAAGACATTTGAAAATATCTGCAGTTATGGGAGTTCCTGGTGTGGAGCAGTGAAACAAATCTGACTAGGAACCATGAGGTTGTGGGTTCAATCCTTGGCCTCACTCAGTGGGAAAGGATCCGGCATAGCCTTGAGCTGTGGTGTTGGTCTCAGACGTGGCTTGGATCTGGCATTGCTGTGGCTGTGTCCTAGGCCGGCGGCTACAGCGCTGATTAGACCCCTAGCCTGGGAACCTCCACATGCTGTGGGTACAGTCCTAAAAAGACAAAAAAAGAAAAAAAAAGAAAAGAAAATATTTGCAGTTATTGTGACCATCTGTTAACTGGAAAATCTATTAGATGCATTCTTATTTATTAACTCTTACTTGCTAAAATAGCATTTATGTCAGGACATAAACAGAAGATGTAGTTAAAATAATTGTTGGAATTATGTTTTGTATTACTGGATTCTCTGTTGTACCGAAATGGCTAGCATACTTCATTATTAGTTCTATAAGCAATCAGATTAAATGAAGATTTTCGACAATATAAATTGAAAATCCAGGTCTCTAGCCCCGCCCTTGAGAAAGAAGAGTGTGGTTTTGGCTTTGTTTTGTTTGAACTAGAATGAGCCCAACTGGATATCTACTTTGATTAAGTTCCCTGAATGTGTATTTAACTCATGATTTCACTTGGATTTATGCATTTAGTTGCATGATGCCAAACATCTGTATTTTTTTTTCTCAGCAGTGCCAAATATACATCTAAATGGAGGAATGTCCTGATTTTGGCATTTAATTGGCATCCTTATATATGCTGTTGGACCAGATGCACTACCCCACTGGGGCAACTCTAGAATTTTGGGTCAAAAGAATGTATTTCTGACTAAGTTTAATCCTACCAACCATAAATATAATTTATCTGAATGACATGTAAGCACTTGGCAATATCCTATATATTTTAACATTTCTTCTATGTTGGCATTATGTTCAGGAACATTTAAAATATATTGCCATAATATTTCCTAAATGACTGTATTGTGATTTAATGTAATATTTGGCAAACATTACCAAAGTGCAGTAACTGACAGTGCAAGCTCATTTTATTTGCATACCATTGTTAACCACTTTCATGTAGTACTTACCAAATATGTCAGATTATTATGCTCTATTTAATGACTGAGTGGAGGAGATACATTGTTCTTAAATTTAATTATGCCATTTGCGCCTCTGGAATTAAGGTCATGCCTGCATTTCTATTATACAAGTGCCTGGGTTTAGCAGTTTTTAACTGAGCTATAAAAGTTGGCTTCCAAATCAAATCTCAGTAATAAAGGTCACTGCCTGGGGGAATTTTTTTCCCCCAATTTAGCATATATAATTTGATGGTGCATCTTCTGCTTTCTAAAATGATACTTTAGGAAAAATTCCAATACGATCCTCATATTGCACTAGGAAAACTCTTTAATTTTCTTTCTGTTTTATAAGGCTAGAGTTTCTTTATTTCTTTTCGTGGCTGTGTATCAATAATCTCAGACAATCTGACTTTAAACATACTCTCTACTACTTATTGGTTGTATAACCTCAAGCTGTCACCAAGCTACTTTGTGCCTCAATGAAACTTTACTCATCTGTAAAATGGATTATTAATAGTACTTACCTCAAAGAATTGTAGTGAAGATTGAGATAATACACACATGTGTTTGGGACAAACCATATTGATTGCTCAACAAGAGTTAGCTTTTATTATTGTTAGATAAGAGATTTAATATTAGTCCATCAACATTAGAGAAATATCTGAAAAGAACAGACACCTCGGGTGAGATCTCGCATTTGCTGAGAGGTATGGAAGAAGCCATGGCTGTGAGCTAGTCATCAACCCAATGTCAAATAATAGTTTTTTTTTTCTTTCAGATATTATTACTCTTATTTTTCATCCTTAGATTGCCTTAAGAAGAGAACAAGTTGGTATTAAGTGGGTTATTGGTCCTGTAATGTCAAAACATTACTGTGTGTGTTGTGAATGAAAGTCTAGGCACTCCATATAGCTGCATAATAAATAACAGGAAAATGGACATATTTTCCTGGGTACAGGGAAAAAGCCACTCCTTTACCAACTTAAAAAAATAATTCCATGATTGATTTCATTTTGCAATGACCAAGTGCTTGATTTGTTCCCAGATAACTTGCAGGGAAACTCTCCTCCAAAATTTGGAAAGAGGCTGATCTATTGACAGAAAAATCTGTTATCCTCTGTCTGAAGTCATGTAAGAATCATTAGTTTTTTTGACTTCCTACTTCTTCAGGGCATAGGTCACTGTGTGAGGGATCCCATTCAGAGGCATTACAATGGGGTGATTGCACAGGACTCTGCACGGACCCCTCAAAACACAGTAAGATATTTCAGTGGCATCTAAACACTGGAAGTTATAATTCCCCATTCAATTAAGTTTCCACCCCTGTCAGAATTCTATGGAATGTTCTGTTTGATCTGATTCAGGATAAATTTGATGTTTTTCTCCTTGATATAATACAGATAACATTTATACAACGACGATTTGTTGTTTTCATTCTGCCATTATATAAACAGTATCCTGGAGCTGGAAAATCCTGCAGAACTCATTGTTATAAGTGAATATTGAATGTTGAAACCACTCTATTCACATAAATTTCTTTTTCTTAGAAAAAGTTCATAGCCTCTGATGGACAAAAACCTAAATCAGGGAAACTGTTATTATTTAAAGCTCTTCTCAGGTAGACACATCAAAATTAAAGGAACCTAATATTATGGAAGATATTTAAAATAAAACTTTGTAAAATGAAATAAGGCTGTAAGAAGAACCATCTAAGTATTGGTCTATTATCCATTTGTTTCAAATACATAGAAAAAAACAAAATGCCAAACCAGCCATAGCTTAAAATTACCTGAAATATTTATTAACAAAGAACAAGAAAGGTAAATGACATTCAGGATTCTAGACAATAACATTTTATGGCCTGATTCACCATCAAAAAGAAGTTTGAGATGTGTCAAATTCCTTTCCAAAATTTAATTAATGGTTAAAGGAGAATACTTAGCATAGTTGATCAGGAATTTCAAAACTGGCATGATTTCTTTCTTTCTTTTTTTCTTTTTTTTTTGTCTGCTTAGGGCCGCACCAGCAGCATATGGAAGTTCCTAGACCAGTGCTCAAATCAGAGCTGTAGCCACTGGCCTATGCCACAACCACAGCAATGCAGGATTCGAGCCGCATCTGCCATCTATACCACAGCTCACGACAATGCCGGGTGCTTAACCCACTGAGTGGGGCCAGGGATCAAACCTGCGTCCTCATGGATACTAGTTGGGCTCATTACCCGTGAGCCATATAGAAACTCCATTTTTCTTTTCTAGCATGATTTCTGAATAAATCTGGTGTATATCAATTGACTAGAAATCATCAATATCAACTACATGATGGAGACTACTCTTGTGCAGTGATCCATGTTACATGAATTCCAATAAAAGATTAAGGCAGGTAATGATACAGTATCTTAGGAAGTCATTGCTAGTTCTAAAAATTCTATTCAACCAAATTACCTGTACAAATATTCAACGTAAATAATCAGTAGCAATTTTTGTTTTCTTAAAATTCTGCTCTAAGTATAGTTCAATTGGACAGGAAAATGCAATAGTTAAAATAGAATCATGTACAAGGTAGATGAGGATAAATGCCTTAAATCAAACAGATGTGCACAAGACTGCCCAGGGCCCCCTTTGATAGTATTCTTGTGAGTGGTGTCATCTGGACCTGGGTGTCCTAGTGTGGTGGTAAATCAAAAAGTTAATAGTTAAGCTTAATATTTACTTACCTCATATATTTTTATTTTTTAAAATTTTATTGGGGCATAGTTACTTTACAATGTGTTCATTGCTGGTATACAGCAAAGTGAATAGGTTGTACATATACAAATAGCAATTCCTTTTCAGATTCTTTTTCCATATAGGTTATTACATAATATTGAGTAGATTTCCCTTGTAACTTATCTGTCTTATATAGGGTAGTGTGTATCTGTTAATCCGAACCTCTTAATTTATCCTTTCCCCCAGTGTTTCCCCTTTGGGAACCATAAATTTGGTTTCAAAATCTTCGAGTTTGTTTCTATTTTGTGAATAAGTTTTTTTTTGTATCATTTTTATTAGATTCCACATATTAGTGATTTCATAGGATATTTGTCTAAGAATCTCTAGTTCCATCCATGTTGCTACAAATGACATTATTTAACTCTTTTTTTCTGGCTGAATAATAATAGTCCATTGTATATATGTACCACATCATCTTTATCCAGTCCTCTGTTGATGGATATTTAGGCTGCTTCCATGTCTTGGCTATTGTAAATAGTGTTTCAATAAACATTGGGGTGCCTGCATCTTTTTGAAATATGGTTTTCTCCAGATGTGTGCCCAGGGGAATTGCTGGATCATATGGTAGTTCTACATTTATTTTTTTGAGTAACCTCCCTAATGTTCTCCATAGTGGTTGCACCATTTACATTACCACTAATGATGTAGGAGTGTTTCTGTTTCTCCACACCCTCTCCAGCATTTATTGTTTGTAGACTTTTTGATGATGGCCATTCTGACTGAGTTTTGATTTGCATTTCTATTTATTTATTTATTTTTATTTTTCCATTATAGCTATTTTACAGATTTCCATCAAATTTTCCACCTGCTTGGTGACCTGATTACATGTACATATATGGATTCGTCACATGTGATTAGACATAGTTCCCAGTGCTATATAGCTGGATCTCCTTGCTTTTCCATCCCCGAGGCAATAGTTAACCCCAGACTCCCATGCCCTCCTACTCCCTCCCCCACCCCCTGGGCAACCACAAGTCTGTTCTCCAAGTTCGTAATTTTCTTTTCTATAGAAAGGTTCATTTGTGCAGTATATTAGATTCTGGATATAAATGATATCATATGGTATCTGTCTTTCTCCTTCTGACTTGCTTCACTCAGTATGAGGTTTTCTAATTCCATCATGTTGCTGCAAATGACATTATTTTATTCTTTTTTATGGCTGAATAGTATTCCATTGTGCATATATACCACATCTTCCTAATCCAATCATCTGTCAATGGGCATTTGGGTTGTTTCCATGTCTTGGCTATTGTGACTAGTGCTGCAGTGATCATGCATGTGCAAATGTCTTTTTCAAGGAAATTTTTGTCCGGATATATGCCCAAGACTGCGATTGCTGGGTCATATGGTAGCTCTATGTATAGTTTTCTAAGGTACCTTCATACTGTTTTTCCTAGTGGTTGTACTAGCTTACATTCCCACCAACAGTGCAGGAGGGTTCCGTTTTCTCCACACCACCTCCAGCATTTGTTGTTCATGGACTTGTTAATGATGGCCATTCTGACTAGTCTGAGGTGATATCTCATGGCAGTTTTGATTTGCATTTCTCTAATCATCAGTGATGTTGAGCATTTTTTCATGTGCTTATTAGCCATCTGCATATCTTCTTTGGAGAAATGTCTGTTCAGGTCCTTTGCCCATTTTTCAGTGGCGATTGTTGGCTTTTTTGCTGTTGAGCTGCATCAGTTGTTTGTATATTTTAGAGAGTAAGCCCTTGTCAGTTGCATCATTTGAAACAATTTTCTCCCATTCTGTAAGTTGTCTTTTACTTTTCTTTTTGGTTTCCTTTGCTGTGCAAAACTTGTCAACTTGATTAGGTCCCATTGGTTTATCTTTGCTTTTATTTTTGTTGATCTGGGAGACTGACCAGAGAAAACATTTGTAAGGTTGATGTCAGAGAATGTCTTGCCAATGTTTTCTTCCAGGAATTTAATGGTGTCTTGTCTTATACTTAAGTCTTTAAGCCATTTAGAGTTTATTTTTGTGCTTGGTGTGAGTGTGTTCTAGTTTCATTGATTTGCATGCAGCTGTCCAGGTTTCCCAGCAATGCTTACTGAAAAGACTGTCTTTTTCCCATTTTATGTTCTTGCCTCCTTTGTCAAAGATCAATTGACTGTAGGCGTCTGGGTTTATTTCTGAGTTCTCTATTCTGTTCCATTGGTCTGTATGTCTGTTTTGGTACCAGTACCATGCTGTCTTGATTACTGTGGCCCTGTAATATTGCCTGAAGTCAGGGAGAGTTATGCCTCCTGCTTGTTTTTTGTTCCTCAGGATTGCTTTGGCAATTCTGGGTCTTTTGTAGTTCCATATAAATTTTTGGATTGTTTGTTCTAGTTCTGTGAAGGATGTCATGGCTAATTTGATAGGGATTGCATTGAATCTGTAGATTACTTTGGGTAGTGTCGCCATTTTTACAATATTTATTTTTCCAGCCCATGAGCATTGGAATATCTTTCCATTTCTTTCTATCTCCTTTGATCTCCTTGATTAATGTTTTGTAGTTCTCTGCATATAAGTCTTTCACCTCCTTGGTCAGGTTTGTTCCCAGGTTATTTGATTTTTTGGGGTGCTATTTTAAAAGGTATAGTATTTTGGTATTCTTTTTCTAATATTTCATTGTTAGTATACAGAAATGTGATTGATTTCTGAAGTTTAACCTTACATCCTGCTGCTTTGCTGAATTTGTTGATGAGTTCAAGTACTTTTGGTGTTGAGTCCCCAATGAAGTGACAGTTTTACCTCTTTTCCTATTTGGATGCCTTTTATTTCTTTTGTTTGTCTGATTGCTGTAGCTAGGACTTCCAATACTATGTTGAATAACAGTGGAGAGAGTGGGCATCCTTGTCTTGTTCCAGATTTTAGTGGGAAGGCTTTCAGCTTTTCTCCATTGAGTATTATATTTGCTGTGGGTTTTTCATACGTGGCCTTTATTATGTTAAGGAATGTTCCCTGTATTTCCACTTTGATGAGAGTTTTGATCATGAATGGATGTTGGACTTTGTCAAATGGTTTTTCTGTATCTATTGAGATGATCATGTTGTTTTTGACTTTTCTTTTGTTAATGTGGTGTATGACGTTGATTGATTTGCGTATGTTGAACCATCCTTGTGCACCTGGGATGAATCCCAGCTGATCATGGTGTATGATCTTTTTGATATGTTGTTGGATTCTCTTTTTTTTTTTAAATTATAGTTGATTTACAATGCTCTGCCAATTTCTGCTGTACAGCAAAGTGACCCAGTTATACATATACATACATTCTTTTTCTTACATTATCCTCAATGCTGTTCCATCAGAAGTAATTGGATATAGTTCCCTGTGCTATACAGTAGGTTTATTTCAAGAAATAAATAAATTAATCAACTAATTAATTAATTAATTTAAAAATAGAATATTTTGTCAAAAGCTGTTCTGGATCTGTTGCTATGATCATATGGTTTTTATTTTTCAGTTTGTTGATGTGTATCACATTGATAGATTTGCAGATACTGAAGAATCCTTGCCTCCCTGGGATAAATCCTACTTGATCATGATGTATGATCTTTTTAATGTATATTTGTATGCAGTTTGCTAATATTTTGTTGAAGGTTTTTGCGTCTACGTTCGTCAGTGATATTGACCTACAATTTTTCTTTTCTTTTTTTTTGTCATATCTTTGTCTGGTTTTAGTATCAGGGTAATGGTGGCTTGGTAGAATGAGCTTGGGAGTGTTCCTTCCTCTGCAGTTTTCTGGAAAAGTTTCAAAAGAAGAGGTGTTAACTCTTCTCTGAATGTTTGGTAGACCTCAGCTGAGAAGCCACCAGGTCCTGGACTTCTGTTTTTTGGAAGTTTTTATATTTATTTATTTTTTAATGATTTTTATTTTTCAATTATACTTGATTTACAGTGTTCTGTCAATTTTCTACTGTACAACAAAGTGACCCAGTCATATGTATATATATATACACATTTTTTTCTCACATTATCCTCCATCATGTTCCATCACAGGTGACTAGATATAGTTTCCTATGCTATACAGCAGGATCTCATTGCTTATCTGCTCCAGATGCAATAGTTTGCATCTATTAATCCCAAGCTCCCAGTCCATCCCACTCCCTTCTTCTCTCCCTCTTGGCAACTATAAGTCTATTCTCCAAGTCCATGCATTTCTTTTCTGTGAGAAGGTTCATTTGTGTCATATATTAGATTCCAGATATGTCATATCATATAGTATTTCTGACTTACTTCATTAGTATGAGAGTCTCTAGTTCCATCCATGTTGCTGCAAATGGCATAATATTCTTTTTTATAGCTGAGGAATATTCCATTGTGTATATATACCATATCATCTTAATCATGGACATTTAGATTGTTTCCATTTCTTGGCTATTGTGAATAGTGCTGCAATGAATATATAGGTGCATGTATCTTTTTCAAGGAAAGTTTTGTCTGGATATATGCCCAAGAGTGGGATTTCTGGGTCATATAGTAGTTCCATATTTCATTTTCCGAGGTACCTCCATACTGTTTTCCATAATGGTTGTACCAATTTACATTCCCACCAACAGTGTAGGAAGGTACCCTTTTATCAACACCCTCTTCAGCATTGATTTGTTGACTTGTTAATGATCACCATTCTGATAGGTGTGAGGTGGTATTTTTTGGAAGGTTTTAAATCACATTTTCAATTTCAGCACTTGTAATTGGTCTATTCTTATTTTCTATTTCTTCCTGGTTCAGTATTGGTAGGTTGTACCTTTGTAAAGATCTGTCCATTTCTTCTAGTTTGTCCATTTTATTGGCATACAGTTGCTCATAGTAGTTCCTCATTCATGATCCTTTGTATTTTTGCAGTGTTAGCTGTATCTTCCCTTTTTCATTTCTTTTTTTCTTTTTTTTTGTCTTTTTGCCTTATCTAGGGCCACACCTGTGGCATATGGAGGTTCCCAGGCTAGGGATCTAACAGGAGCTGTAGCTGCCGGCCTTCGCCACAGCCGCAGCAATGCAGGATCCGAGCCGCGTCTGCAACCTACACCATGGCTCACGGCAACGCCGAATCCTTAACCCACTGAGCAAGGCCAGGGATTGAACCCGCAACCTCATGGTTCCTAGTCGGATTCATTAACCACCGAGCCACGACGGGAACTCCCCTTTTTCATTTCTAATTTTATTGATTGAACCCTCTCCTTTTTTTTCCTTTTGGATTTGGCTAATGGTTTATCAATTTTATTGATCATTTCAAAGAGCCAACTTTTGGTTTCATTGATCTTCTCCATTGTTTTCTTTGTCTCTGTGTTATTAATTTCTGCTCTAATCTTTGTCTCTGTTATTAATTTCTTTCCTTCTACTAATTTTGGGCTTTGTCTGTTCTTCCTTCTCTAGATGTTTAAGGTATAAAGTTAGGTTGTTTATTTGAGTTTTTTCTTCTTTCCTGAGATAAAATTGTATTGCTATAAACTTTTCCCTCAGAACTGCTTTTGCTGTTCCCCATAGGTTTTGGATTGTTGTGTCTTTATTGTTATCTGTCTATACATATCTTTTAATTTCCTCTATGATTTCTTTAATGATCCATTGGGTGGTTAGTAGCATATTGTTTAGCTTCCAGCAGTTTGTGGTTTTTGCTATTTTTTCCTTGTAATTGATTTCTAATCTCATAGTATTGTGAGCAGAGAAAACGCTTGAAACAATTTCAGTTTTTTAAAATTTACCAAGGCTTCATCTGTGGCCCAAGAAGTGATCTACCCTGGAGAAGTGATCTAACCATTCAATTAATTATGGTTAAGTGTGCACTTGAGAAGAAAGTATATTCTGCTGCTTTGGGGTGAAAAGTTCTTTAGATATCAGTTAAGTCTATTTGGGCTGGTGTATCATTTAAGGCATGTGTTTTCTTGTTGATTTTCTGTTTGGATGATCCGTCCATTGCTGTAAATAGGGTGTTAAAGTGCACCACTATTATTGTGTCACTGTCAGTTTCTCCTTTTATGGCTGTTAGTAGTTGCCTTATATACTGTGCTGGTCCTATGTTGGGTGCATATATATTTATAATTGCTATTTCTTCTTCTTGTATTAATCCTTTAATGATTATGTAATGTCCTTCTTTGTCTCTTGTGACCTTATTTATTTTAAAATCCATTTTGTCTGATAAAAGCATTACTGCTCCTGCTTTTCTATAATTCCATTTGCATATAATATTTTCTTCCATCCCCTCACTTTAAATCTGTGTATGTCCTTAGATCTGAAGTGGGTCTCTTGTAGACAGCTTATATATGCATCTTATTTTTGAATCCATTCAGCCAGTCTGTATCTTTTATTTGGAGCACTTAATCCATTACATTCAATTAATTATGGTTAAGTATGTACTTATTGTCATTTATCTAATTTTTTTGAATTGCTATTTTGGGTCTTTTTTTCCCCTTCCTTTTTTTTTTTTTAAGTTGTCTTCTCTTGACTGTCTTTAGTATTATGTTTGGCTTGCTTTTTCTTTTTTATGTGTGTGACCATTATAGTTATTTGATTTGTCGTTCCCATTATATTTTCATATATCCACCTACATATGTGCAGAATTTTTGCTTGCTGGTATCTTAATTTCAAATGCATTTTCAGTGTTCTGCATTTGTCTTCTCCTCATGCTTACAAGTTCAGATATCATATTTGTCAGTGGGTGATTTCCTACTTTTATATTATCTTTGCCTTTACCAGTGAGCTTTTTCATTTATAATGTTCTTGTTTCTAACTGTCTTTTCCTTTTCTGCTTAGAGAAGTTCCTTTAGTAGTTGATGTAGAGCTGGTTTGGAAGTGCTGAATTCTCTTAGCTTTTGCTTGTGTGTAAAGTTTTTGGTCTCTCCATCAAATCTGAATGAGAGCTTTGCTGGGTAGAATATTCTTGGTTCTAGTTTCCCCCTCTTCATTACCTCAAATATATTTTGCACTCCCTTCTGGCTTGTAGCGTTTCTGCTGAAAGATCAGTTGTGATCCTTTTGGGGGGTTCCCTTATTTGTGATATGTTGCTTTTCCATGTGGCTTTTAATATTTTTTCTTTAAACTTAATTTTTGTCAGTTGATTAGTGTATGTCTTGCTGTGTTTCTTCTTGCGTTTATTTTGTATGGAATTCTCTGTGCTTCCTCCACTTGAGTGAGTGTTTCTTTTCCCATATTTGGGAAAATTCCAGTTATAATCTCTTCAAATATTTTCTCTCTCTCTTCTCCTTCTGGTACCCCTATGATGCAAATATTGCTATGGTTAATGTTGTCGCAAAGGTCTCAGGCTCTCCTCAGTTTTTTTCTTTCTTTTTTCTTTCTTTTTTTCTGTAGCAGTGATTTCCACCAGTCTGTCTTCCACCTTTCCTATTCATTCTCCTGCCTCTGTTAACCTGCTTTTGGTTCCTTCTAGATTATTTTTCATTTCAGCTATTGTGCAATTCACCGTGCTCTTTAAATCTTTTAGCTCTTTGTTAAACATTTCTTTTAAGTTCTAGATCTGTGTCTCCATTCTTTTTCCAAGATCTTGGATCATCTTACTATCATCACTCTGAATTCTTTTTCAGGTAAATTGCCTATCTCCTAATCATTTAGTGGTTTTTGTGTGTTTTTGTCTTGTTCCTTTGTCTGAAAGCTGCTTCTTTGTGGTCTCATAGTATCTGCCTTTCTGTTTATCTTCCCCATGACAGTTTGCTATGTAGATGTCAAAGCAGGTGCCCTGTTCTGGTGTTCCCAGGAGTAGTAGCAGTTCACATGTACCAGAGCATGTGTTGGGAGCAGCAGTACCCTACTTCTTCTCCTGGAGCTGGGTGGCTTCTAGTGATAGGGTCTGTGAGCCAGGTAGTAGTGATTCATCATTCACAGGATTGCTTTTGTAGTTCAGGGGGGTAGCATTTTCAGCCCCTCCTGATAGCAGGCAGCTTTCAGGGCTATTTTCTTTAGCTTGCAATGAGCAGTTTCTTCTGCTGCCCCGCCCTTTGACGGGAAGGCTCTAGGGACAGCTCTCTGTAGCTATAGGGGCAGGTGCCACTGTTCTACCAGAACCCCCTTGCTTGGCCATTCTAGTAATCTCTCTTTAAAGCCCCAGGGGTAGGGGGCCTCTTCCTAATTGTTGCTAAAAGGCTCCTTCTGTAGCTGCAGGATTTGTATTTCCGGCAGTCCCTCCCCCACCTTGCTGCTGGTAGGAGTGCTCTTTGTAGCTGTTGTGGATTGGAATGTGGGTTAATGCTCCCCCCCCACCCCCGACAACGGTCTGCCTTGGTGTGAAATGTGGGCCTTCACAGAGCCACCGGCAGGCACCCTGTATCTTGTGCTTTTCTCCTGTTTGGCACCCCACAGCTCTGGCAAGGAGCAGGTACTGGTGGCCCTCTCTCAGGGCTGGTTGCTGCCACTGGCAGCTCTTCGGGTGCTGATCAGGTACTGCTGGTATGAGCCCCTGCAGAGTCTCTGGGTGGAGACGAGACACTTGTGTTTTCCCTGATCGAGCAGATTACTGCTGTCTTGGAGGATGTGCACCACCATCAGTAGCTCTTCTGGTGCAGCTTGGGCTCCAGTAGTGCAGGGGCCACCAGCAGGTACTGGGAACTTGTGTTATTCCCCCAGGTGGTTACTCCATCTGCTCCAAGAAGTCTGTAGCCCTAAAGGTGGTGCTGCTTACTAGCCATTGCTAGGCCTCCACTGTTATCAAGTGGTACCCGAGCTGAGGCAGGCAGTGTCCTGCAGCTTGAGAAAGTGCATGCAGGGAACAAGGCTGTAATGGTGGATCCTGCCCTTCTTTCCAGCACCCCCAAACCATGGCGTCTAGTCTCTAAGTCTGACTGGGTTGCCTCTGCTTAGATGCTCTCCATTTAGGTTGCCCTATACTCTAGGCCCTCCAAGCTGTTTCTGCGTGGCCAGCCTTGTTTTTTTTTTTTTTTCCCCCCCACATAGCTAGCTCCAGCCCCTTCTCTGGGGCTGATCTCTAAGACCAGAGTTTTAGTTCCCAACACCTGCTTGCACCCTCCTTTGGTTGCTGGTTGCCTGTAGCACTGACCGTTTGTAGAGGACTGTCTCCTTTTTAACTTCTTCACACCGTTTGTCTAGAGTTCCTCCTTTGTTTTTGGCTGATCTTCTCATTGGTGGGGGAACTTCCTGGGGTGCAGAAGCTATTCCTCTTTCCAGCTCCCTCCTGAGAAAGCACATCCAGTCTCACTTCCTTTCACTTCTTTATCTCTTATTGTTCTTTCTTTTGTCCTATCTACTTTTGTAAAGTTTTCCGTGCTCTATCATAATCTTTAGGGCTTTTGTCAGTTTTTCACAAATTTTCTGTGTGAATAGTTGCATATGTAGTTGTGTTTTCAGTGTGTTTGTGGGAGTAGGTGAGCCTCACGTCCTGCTACACTGCCATCTTCGACCTCTTCCCCCTGATTTGCATTTCTAATAATCTGTGATGTTTTTCATCTTTTCATGTGCTTTTTGGCCGTCTTTCTTTTTTTGAGAAGTGTCTGTTTAGATCTTCTGACCACTTTTAAATTAGGTTGTTCATTTTTTAGATATAAAGCTATATGAGATGTTTGTATATTTTGGAGATTAGTCCTTTGTCAGTTTTTTCATTTGCAATGATTTTCCCCTGTTCTGTGCATTGTCTTTTTTTTTTTTTTTATGGTTTCCTTTGATGTGCAAAGGAATTTAAGTTTAACCAGGTCCCATTTGTTTGTTTTTGCT
Source organism: Catagonus wagneri (assembly GCA_004024745.2). Lineage (NCBI taxonomy): Eukaryota > Metazoa > Chordata > Mammalia > Artiodactyla > Tayassuidae > Catagonus > Catagonus wagneri. The sequence goes on from PVHT020001750.1 coordinate 2,372,603, forward strand.
TTTGTTTTCATTACTCTGGGAGATGGATCCAAAAAGATCTTGCTGTGATTTATGTCAAAGAGTGTTCTGCCTATGTTTTCTTTTAAGAGTTTTATGGTATCTGGCCTTATATTTAGTTCTTTAATCCACTTTGAGTTTATTTTTGTGAATGGTATAAGAGAATGTTCTAATATCATTCTTTACATGTAGCTGTCCGATTTTCCCAGCACTACTTATTGAAGAGACTGTCTTTCTCCATTGTACATTGTGTTTTTAAAAAATTTTTGTAGTTGATTTACAATGTTGTATTAGCATCATGTTTATAGAACAGTGAATCAGTTATATATATGTATCCATTCTCCCATTCCCCCATCCATTGTATGTTCTTGGCTCTTTTGTCATAGATTAATTGGCCATATGTACATGGGTTTATTTCTGGGCTTTCTGTCCTGTTCCAGTGATCTATGTGTCTGTTTTTTCCCCAGTACCATACTATTTTGACTACTATAGCTTTGTAGTATAATCTGATTTTGGGGAGCCTGATTCCTCCAGATCTGTTTTTCTTAAGATTGGTTTGCCTATTTGGGGCTTTTGAGTTTCTGTGCAAATTTAAAATTTTTTTGTTCTAGTTCTTTGAAAACTGCCATTGATAACTTATAGGGATTGCACTGAATCTGTAGATTGCCTTGGTAGTATATAGTCATTTTGTCAGTATTTATTCTTCCAGTCCAAGAACATGTTATACCTTCCCATCTGCTTGTGTCCTCTTTGATTTCTTTCATCAGTATCTTCTAGTTTTCAGAGTACAGGTCTTTTGCCTCTTAAGGTAGATTTATTCCTAGATATTTTATTCTCTTCAATATATGGTGAATGGGATTGTTTCCTTAATTTTTCTATCTGATCTTTTGTTGTTAGTGTATAGGAGTGCAAGAGGTTTCTGAGACTTAATTTTGTAATGTACAACTTTACTAAATTTATTGATGATTTCTAGTAGTTTTCTAGTAGTATCTTTAGAATTTTCTATGTATAATATCATGTCGTCTGCAAAGAGTGGCAGTTTTACTTCTTTTCCAATTTGGATTCCTTTTATTTCTTTTTTGTCTCTGATTGCTGTGGCTAGGGCTTCCAAAACTATGTTGAATAAAAGTGGTGAGAGTTGGAGTTCCCTGGTGGCTCAGTGTTGTCACTGTTGTGGCTTGGGTTTTGCTGTGCCATGGGTTAGTTCTCTGGCCCAGGAACTTTTTCATACATGGGTGTGGCCAAAAAAAGTGAAAGTGGACATTTTTGTCTTAGAAGAAACACTTTCAGGAGTTCCCGTCTTGGCTCAGTGGTTAACGAATCCGACTAGGAATCATGAGGTTGCGGGTTTGATCCCTGGCCTTGCTCAGTGGGTTAAGGATCTGGCGTTGCCATGAGCTGTGGTGTAGGTCGCAGACGTGGCTTGGATCCCGCGTTGCTGTGGCTGTGGCGAAGGCCGGCAGCTACAGCTCCTGTTAGACCCCTAGCCTGGGAACCTCCACATGCCACGGGTGTGGCCCCAGATAAGGCAAAAAGACAAAAAAAAAAAAAGAGAAACACTTTCAGCTTTTCACCATTGAGAATGATGTTAGGTGGGTGTTTGTCACATATGGCCTTTATTATGTTGGATAGGCTCTTTTTATGCTCACTTTATGAAGAATTTTTATCATAAAAGTATACTGAATTTTGTTAAAAGATTTTTTGCCTCCTTTAAGATAACCATATGGATCAGTTTTTTAATGTGATTTATCACACTGATTGATTTGTGGATATTGAAGAAGAATCCTTGCATCCCTGGGACAAGTCTCACTAGGTCATGGTTTGTGATCCTTTTAATGTATTGTTGGATCTGGTTTGCTGGTATTATGTTGAGGACATTTGTAGCTATGTTTATCAATGATATTGGCCTGAAATTTTCTCATTTTTGTGATTTCTTTGTCTGGTTTTGGTATCAGGGTGATGGTGGCCTCATAAAATGAACTTGAGAGTGTTCCTTCCTCTGCAGTTATTTAGAATAGTTTCAGAAGGTTAGGTGTTAACTCTTCTCTGAATGTTTGATAGAATTTGCCTGTGAAGTCATCTGGTCTGGGACTTTTGTTTTTTGGAAGTTTTAAAATCACAGATTTAATTTCAGTTCTTGTGATTGGTATATTCATAATTTCTGTTTCTTTCTGCTTCAGTCTTGGAAGGTTGTACCTTTCTCAGAATTTGTCTATTTCTTCTAGGTTGTTCATTTTATTGGCATATAGTTGCTTGTAGTAGTCTCTTATGATCCTCTGCATTTCTGTGGTGTCAGTTGTAACTTCTCCTTTTGCATTTCTAATTTTATTGATTTGAGCCCCCCCCCCCCTTTTTTTTCTCAGTGAGTCTGGCTAAAGGTTTATCAGTTTTGTTGATCTTTTCAAAGAAATCAGCTTTTGGTTTCATTGATTTTTTTAAAATTGTTTTTGTTGTCTCTTGTCTCATTTATTTCAATTTCTTTCCTTCTAAGTTTGGGTTTTGTTTGTTTTTCTTTGTCTTGTTGCTTTACAGGTAAGGTTAGGTTGTTTATTTGAGCTTTTTTTTTGTTTCCTGAGGTGAGATTGTGTTGCTATAAACTTCCCTCTTAGAACTGCTTTTGCTGCATCCAGTAGGTTTTGTTGGGATCGTTGTGTTTTCATTGTTGTGTCTAGGTATTGATTTCCTCTTTCATTTCTTCAGGGAGCTATTTGTTGTCAGTAGCATATTGCTTAGGTTCCTTGTATTTGGGGGTTTTTCCACAGTTTTTTTCTCTTGTAGCTTCTATCTAGTGTTATCAGAAAAAATGCTTGGTATGGTTTCAGTTTTCTTAAGTTTACTGAAGCTTGATTTGTGGCCCAAGGTGTGATTTATCCTGGAGAATGTGTTATGTGCACTTAAGAATGTGTATTCTACTGTTTTCAGATGAAATGTCCTATAAATATCAATTAAGTCTACCTGATGTAATGTGTCATTTAAAGCCTGTGTTTCTCTGTTGATTCTGTTTGGATGACCTATGTATTGATGTAAATTGAATGTTAAAGTCCCCCACTATTGTTGTCAATTTCTCCTTTTATGATTGTTAGCAGTCACCTTATGTATTGTGGTTCTCCTATGTTGTGTGTGTGTGTGTGTGTGTGTGTGTGTATACACAATTGTTACATCTTCTTCTTTGATCCCTTGATCATTAGGTGGGATCCTTCTTTTTCTCTTGTAATATTCTTTATTTTAAAGTCTGTTTTGTCTGATTAGAGTATTGCTTCTTCAGCTTTCTTTTGATTTCCACTTTATGGAATGGAATACGTTCTTCCATCCCCTCACTTTCAACCTGTATGTATCTCTAGATCTGAAGCGGGTCCTTTGTAGACAGCATATATATGGATGTTGTATTTGTATCTGTTCAGCCAGTCTCTGTCTTTTGATTGGAGCATCTAATTCATTTACATTCAAGGTAATTATCAATATGTATGTACTTGTTGCCATTTTCTTAACTGTTTTGGCTGTTTTTATTGGACTTTTTCTCTTCTTTTTTGACTTGATGACTACCTTTACTGTTGTATTTGAGTTGATTTTTCTTTTTTATGAGTGCATCTATTGTTTTCTGGTTTGTGGCTCCCTTGAGGTTTGATACAGCACTACACACTCACACTCACACACACACACACACACACACACACACATATATAATTGTTTTAAGTTGCTGGTCTCTCAATTTAAAATGCATTTTCAATATTTTTCATTCATCTTCCTCACAATTTCTGATTTTGGTATCATATTTGTATTTGTATGTGGATGATTTCCTACTTTCATTTTATGTTTGCCTTTATCAGTGAACTTCCCCATTCTGTGGGAAAGTTTCCCATAACTTTCTTGTTTCTAGTTATGGCCTTTTACTTTCACCCTAGAGAAGTTCCTTTAGCATTTATTGTGAAATTGATTTAGTGGTGCTGAATTTGCTTAGCTTTTGCTTGTCTGTGAAGCTTTTGACTTTTTCATTGAATCTGAATGAGAGCCTTGCTGGTTGTACATTTTTTGTTTGTACATTTTTCTCTTCCATCACTTTAAATATATCATTCCACTCCCTTCTGGCCTGTAGAGTTTTTGGTGAAAAATCAGCTGATAACCTTGAGAGAGGAGGTTCCTCCTATGCTATTTTTTTTTTTTTTTTTGAATTTTGTCAGTTTGATTGATGTGTGTCTCATTATGTTCCTCCTTGGGTTTATCTGAATGGGACTCTCTGCACTTCCTTGACTTGAGTGTTTCCTTTCCCATATTAGGGGACTTTTTGCTTATACTTCTTCAAATATATTCTGAGCCCCTTCTCTCTCTCTTCTCCTTCTGAGACTCCTATCGTGCAAATGCTGGTACACTTAATGTTGTCGTAGAGGTCTCTTAGTCTTTACTCATCCTCAGTTCTTTTCATTATTTTTTCTTTATTCTTTTATGTGGCAGTCATTACCACCACTGTCTTCCAGCTCACTTATTCATCCTTCTGCCTCAGTTATTCTGCTATTGATTCCTTCTGGTATATTTTTCATTTCAGATATTGTATTATTCATTTTTGTTTGTTCTTTAAATCTTCAAGCTCTTTGTTAAACATTTCTCTTTTTCTTTAGGGCCTCACCTGGGACATATGGAAGTTCCCAGGCTAAGGGTTCAAATCGGAGCTGTAGCTGCTGGCCTTACCACAGCCATGCCCATGCAGGATCTGAGCCATGTCTGCAAAGTACACCACAGCTCATGGCAATTGCAGATCCTTAACCCGCTCAGTGAGGCCAGGGATCAAACCCTCATCCTCATGGACACTAGTCAGGTTCATTACCTCTGAGCCATGATGGGAACTACTAAACGTTTCTTGTAATTTCTCTATGCCTCCATTCTTGTGTGAGATCTTGGCTCATTGTTACTATCATTACTATGAATTCTTTTTCAGTAGGTTGCCTATTTCCTGTTCATTTTGTTGGCTCAGTGTATTTTTATTTTGTTCCTTTGTCTGAAACATATTTCTCTGTCATCTCATTTTGTCTGACTTTCTCTGTTTGTGGTCCTCTTTCCACAGGCTACAAGGTTCCTTTTGCTTTTGGTGTCTGCCCCAGGATGGGTGGAGCTGGGTCTTTTTCCTCTGGTCACAGGGTCATGTCAAGAGGTGTGTTTAGAGGTGGCTCTGAGCTCAGTATGACTTTAGGTAACCTGCCTGGGTTTAACATGTTTTTGGTGCAAGGGATGTTTTTACTTTGGATGCTTGCCACCTCTTTCCTCAGTGTATTCTGGCCATTATCCCCTTGATAGGAGGTGCGACTAATTTTGTGGTGACCAAAGCCTGCCCTGGGTATTGAATGGGGCCTCCTATTTGCTCTGTGGTTGTCACAGCCCTGTTTAGGGCAGGATCTGCTCTCTAGTTGGAGTAGAAGCCCCCAGATCTATTCCTGATCTGTAGTGTGAGGTAGGCTGGATTGTAGCATTCCTACTGGGAGAGGAACCACTGAGTATTCCTCTGCTGGAGCTGTTCACCTGTGAGTGTGCTCTGTTGGGTTACCTTTCACCTGTGTGTGGGGCTCAGAAGGACACTATTGTTGGCATTACTCTTGGCCACACCTTAATCACAGTTATATCAGTAATTGGCCCTCATGTCTCTCAGGCGTTGTTTTCACCTGGCTGTCAGCACAGATCCACTAAGGTCAGGACCCAGGACTGCACTATTGTTGTACTTGGGTCTGCTATGGGAGTTATGGAGGCAGCTCAACTCAGACTGACTTAGTCCAGCCCCTGAGTGTACGTGACCACAGAGCCCATAGGTGCTAAATCTAGACCCCTTTCAGCTTTGGAAACATTTGTTGTCTGTTCGGATGTTCCACTAGTGCTGAATTTACAGTGCTGGCAGTGGAGATGTAAATCAGTGGTTCGCACAGCTGGGAGGAGAGGTTTCAGCTCTTCCTGCTTAGTCGCAGGGCCCCTGGGGCTCACCTGTAACCTCAGCCCCATCTCTATGTATGGGCAACCCACTGGCAATTGCCCCTGAGACATCAGGTCCCAAGAGCCTATTCAGTGTGGCAGGGCAGTGATTAGGGTGCTAATGGGCCTTTTCTGGCAGGAGGGGTACGGAGCTGTGATAGGGAAGCGTGGTCCAGCTCAGGTGGGGGCCTCCTTCAGAGCCTGCAGAGGCAGGGGCCTGTGTGGGGAAGGAGGCTGCAGTGGCTACCACACTTCTTACATGCCACCTAACAATGGCACTTAGCCTCCGTGGTGGCGTGGGTCCCTCCGTGAATATTCCCAGTGGTGGTTCTCCAACCTTCCACTCCTCCAGGCTGTCTCACACAGCCAGCAGTCATCCTATCATCAGGTCTGTTCTCCAAGCTCCACAATCCAGCACTCAGCCCCTGCCCGTACTGGGGACATAAATCTAAGGCTGGCTTGCACAGCGTGTTTGTGCAGGCCATCTATTATGTCTCATTCTGTCCTGGCTGCCTCAGGCTAACTGTTGTGCTTTCCTCCAAGCCTCCAAAGCTCATTTTCTGTCCTAGTTGGTCTCCCCCCCGGTAAGGATACTCTCCCAGGTATAGAAGCATATCCTCTCCTTCAGCTTCCTCCCTGGGGTGGAGGTCCTGAGCTGCTTCTGCCTTTTTTTTTTTTTTTTCTTTTTTCTTTTCATCCTACCTGGTTATGTGGTGATCACTCTTGTTCTTTCAGGTGTTTGAGTTTTGCCAGTGTTCAGTGGATTGTTCCATTTGTAGATGTATTTCTGAGGTATTGGTGGGAAGAGATGAACTTACTATTCCACCATCTAAATCAGATATGATTGAGACTCGAGGCATGATTCATCCTAGAACAATGCCTCTTCAGCTGTGCACCAGAACATCACCTCTCCTTTGCTCTTTACTGTCAGGGTGATGTACTGGAAGTCTTTATATCTTTTGGCTTGGGCTTCTCACTGCCTCATTCTCCATCCAGCCTGTTCTCTCTTTCTCCTCACTTGCTGAGGCTCTTTTGCCAGTTAATTCTTCATAGCTAGGTTTAAACATTTGATAGAAAAAAGTAGTTGCTAAAACCTCAAGCTTAAGATTTATTGATCAAAAATAAATTATCAATCCACTCAATGGCAGGCATAGTGGAAGATGATAGACAGTTTAGTGAATTTAAAGAGTATGCAGACTGTAAAGAATGATGAATTGGCTATTAATCTAAAGAGGTTTTTAATGTTATAGTCAGAGTGTCCAATATTGTGTGTCTCCAGACTAATAACTGAAGAAAAATATCTAATCATAAAGCAAGGGATAACGTAGTATGTGTGCATAAACCTTTCCACTTTTTTCCTTATGAAAACCTTTTCACCCTTTTGATGCCAACTCAGATGATTCTTCCTCTGTGAAGCTTTTTCTTACTCACAAAGGCAAAAATAATACTTCTGTGACCCAGAGTATGTGCACATAGTTTTAGTATTATGCTCCATTTCATTCTTATAATTTGTGTATGTGTTAGTTTCTTTATTAATATGGTGAAAATTCCATAGGGCCTTGTCTTATTTATTTTATGGTACTAGGCACATTCATACTGAATGCATATGGTTAGTCTATATATGAGACCAAGAAATGTTCATCATGTGTATGATGCTTATAATTCCAAAGATAAATGGGCTGACAGGCAAAATAAAGCTCATAGACCAGATTTATGTTTACTGAAAACATCTGCTTGTCAGATTAAATTATTTGGAAATCATCTAAAGACAAAACTCTAAAAGATACTGAAAAGTCAGATAAATCATCTTTTACAACTCAAGATGATATTGAACAGAAGTAAGTGCCAATAACATCTTTTTAATCTTTGATCAGATCCTGCACCCAAAAATAGGCAAAGAAAACATAAGGAAGTCACATACGTATATACATTCTTTTTCTCACATTATCATGCTCCATCATAAATGACTAGACATAGTTCCCAGTGCTATACAGCAGGATCTCATTGCTTATCTATTCCAAAGGCAATAGCTTGCATCTGTTAATCCCAGATTACCACTCCTCTCCAAGTCCATGCATTTCTTTTCTGTGGAAAGGTTCATTTGTGCCATATATTAGATTCCAGATATAAGTGATATCATATGGTATTTGTCTTTCTCTTTCTGACTTAATTCACTTAGTATGACAGTCTCTAGTTCTATCCATGTTGCTGCAAATGGCTTTATTTTGTTCTTTTTTATAGTTGAGTAGGATTCCATTGTGTATATATACCATATCTTCTTAATCCACTCATCTGTCAATGGAAATTTAGGTTGTTTCCATGTTTTGGCTATTGTGAATAGTGCTGCAATGAACATGTGGGTGCGTTTGTCTTTTTCAAGGAAAGTTTTGTCCGGATATATGCCCAAGAGTGGGATTGCTGGGTCATATGGTAGTTCTATGTATAGTTTTCTAAGTTACCGCCATACTGTTTTCCATAGTGGTTGTACCAATTTACATTCTCACCAACAGTGTAGGAGGGTTCCCTTTTCTCCACACCCTCTCTAACATTTGTTGTTTGCGGACTTATTAATGATGGCCATTCTGACTGGTGTGAAGTAGTACATCATAGTAGTTTTGATTTGCATTTCTCTAACAATCAGTGATGTTGAGCATGTTTTCATGTGCTTGTTGGCCAGCTGTATATTTTCTTTGGAGAAATGTCTATTCAGGTCTTTTGCCTACTTTTCTGTTGGGTTGTTGGATTTTTTTGCTGTTGAGTTGTATAAGTTGTTTGTATATTTTAGGTACTAAGCCCTTGTCACCTTGCTGTACAGTAGAGGATTGACAGAACACTGTAAACCAGCTATGATGGAAAAAATAAATATCATTAAAAAAACTTAATGTAACCCAAAAAACTATGAGGAAAAAGGGAAAAATCTACATTAAAAAATCTATATTTGTGCAAATCATTAATGTGGAACTATGTAACTTTTTGTATTTTAACAGGATAAGAAGTTGTGAAGCGGGTGACTAGTAACTCTAAACTGTAAGTTTCTCAGTTTTCCTCTCTACAGTTTGCCTGGCCACACTAATAACTGGTCGTGTAGCATGTTTCCCGCTTTAGGATGATAAATATGTTTAGGAGGGAAAATTTTAAAAATTAAATCCATATGTGAAAGTACAAAAAAACACAAAACAAGGATTGTAACAGTGGAGTATTATTTGTTATTAATATTAGTAAAATTAATATTTTATTAAATTATTTAAAGATGTTGCAAAAAGGAGTTATTTTCCTAAGCTAAGTCTTTTCTAAATGCAACTTTTAAGTGTTTGCCCTTTTCAGTTTATGTATGAAACACTTGACTTGTCAAGTGAAAACACTTGATGGTTTTGCTGGTGCAAGAGTCTTGCTGCCTTCTTGGCATTATGTTTCACAGAAGACAGTTTGAGCAAGGAATTGGGGCCCTGGAATGATGTCTTGCTTCTACTCTTTGCCAGCTATATCATCCCAGGCAGTTATTTTACCTTAGTCTCAGAGTTTTCATATACAGAATGAGAACAATCAATTTCATTGTTGTAGCAATGAAATTATGTACACAGAAGCACTTGTAAACTGTAAAGTACAATATAAATATTTGCTATGATTATGGCTGCTTCCACCATAGCATAAGGAAAACATCATGGAATAAGTGGGGCTGACTTCTTTTTTCCCAGTGTGTTACTCTGCAGCACAAATAGTAGAAATTTTTTTCCCCATGCGCTTTCTCATTTTCTTCCACATTTTTTTTGGTGGTAAAATACACATAACATAGAATTTACCATTTTTAAGTGTACAGTTCAGTGGTATTACGTACATTCTTTTTGTTGTGCAACCATCACCACTATCCACCTCTAAACTCCTTGTGCAAAACTGAAACTCTGTACCCTTTAAAACAATAACTCCCCATTCCTCTCTTTCTGTTTCCTCATTTTGAGATAATTTGGATATCTGATACTGCTCTTACCTTATCCCTAACACAGAATTTACTGGAAACCAGAAATGTAGTGGTGGTAATTTCAAGTCTATCTGCAACTTCCATTGTTTTAGTCCTGTCAAGATAAATAGTGAGAAGAACTGGTGAAAAAATACTGTAATGTAGACTTTGTATGACAGAAGAAATTTGCAGCTCAGTCACATGTAAAAAGGCTTAATATTTTGAAAATTTCTGGATATAACAACTCTTCTAGAAATGTAGCCTAAGGAAATAACTAGGGATGTGTGCAAAGAGTTGTCTGATAATGATTAAGAAACTCAAATAGATATCCTAAATTATCATTAATTGCAGATCAGTTTACAATTAATGGTACAATCAGACTTCTCTTGTGGCGCAGTGGGCTAAGGATCCAGCATTGTCACTGCAGTGGCTTGGGTTGTTGCTGTGGCATGAGTTTGAACCCTGGCCCAGGAACTTCCACTTATCGCGGGTGCAGCCAAAAAAAAAAAAAAATTAATTGTGCATAGATACAATGAGTAGTTTATAACTGCCAAATATCTCATCATGGAATAATACTTAAAAATATGGTGAATTGGTCATGATATAATATTGTTAAAAGGTTTTTAAAACAGTATATGTGATATTATATCAATTAAGTAACAAAAATATAATACAGATATATACATATATATTAAAGGAAAGCCTAGTAAGTATATAGCAAAATGTTAATGGCAATATCTAGGTGGCAGAATTATTAGTGATTTTAATATCTTCTTTGCAATTTTTGGTTTTACAATTTTTCAATGACTATATATTACTTTTATAACCATGAACAAAATGTAATTAAATAAAAACTCAAGCATAGGCCACCTCCAAAGCAAACCCAGCAATGAACTCTAAAGTATTTCAGCTATGAACATTTAAGTAATTGGAAATTGGGAAGGCCATAAAATGTAGTCACTGGGGGCAAGTATTTGAATGAAAAACTCAAAGAGCTTGTTTTGAATCGTGATGACTTTCACATTACTAATATAATTAAAGCAAGTAAATCAGTTGGGCAACATGCCACTCACCCTTCAGACACACGTCACAGCTGTCTGCATGCACACTATCTTCACCTTGCACAATTTTTACAGTTTTTAATATGAATATCAATTCCCTTTTTCATAAACCCAACCTATAAATGCCACAACCCCACTGAGGGATTTCCCCAAGCTTCATTTTAGGCTCCACAAGAAAGGATGTAAAAGAGACCTTTCTTTTGTAAAGTGATTCTATAATTCTGTCCAATATCCATCATTTTCAAGGCCAAGTAATCATACTTAATAGATCCTAAATTACATTCTGTCGGGTAAGGATTCCCTTGATGATATTAACCAGAGCAGAGGACTGACAGTCAGAGGCCTGAAAGTAAGATATTCCTCTACAAAAGGCTTACAGGTTTTCCCTTGCAGGAGTCAATCTCACCAAGTTTAGAGTGGTGCAGGATCTTTGCCTTGACCACAATCCTCAGCCTTCCCAGAGTTACCCACAAACTAGCTCCTGATGTCCTGTCGCTTTTAAAATTAAATTACTTGGCACATTTTTTACCCTTTCCTTTGAGGAAATTGCTATCATGAATTAATTTTTACTTCTCCAGCAAGACAGCTAGATGTATAAGCATCTCCCTACACTATCTGCTTAGAGGAAAGCTGGGATAAAGTTGGAGAGATGCTATCATGCCTGTGCTGTTTAATAATGTGTTACAAAATATAAGGTTGGGGATCATTTCTTGACAGGAAAGATTATAATGTCATGAGGCCAGAAGATGAGTGCAAGGGCAGATTTTCCTTTGAAAAAGGAGGAAATCCTGGACCAGGATTTCATTAGGGGAAAGTTCCTATCACTCCTTCTTTGAACACCTCTATTGAGTAGCTTTTATTTTGTGAATTTTACATCCCTAAGGCGTTAAGGAATGAGATAAAAATGTATTAAAAACAAGCATTTCTGTAGATTAAAGAAAATTTAAGCTTTTGATGCTTCAGTTATTGAAACAGTTCAAGTACAAATCCTTATTTATTTATTTATTTATTTATTTATTTATTTATTTATTTATGTCTTTTGTCATTTCAGGGCCGCACCTGCGGCATGTGGACGTTCCCAGGCTAGGGGTCTAATTGGAGCTGTGGCTGCCAGCCTATGCCAGAGCCACAGCAACGCTAGATTCGAGCCGTGTCTGTGACCTACACCATAGCTCACGGCAACGCCGGATCGTTAACCCACTGAGCGATGCCAGGGATCGAACCTGCAACCTCATGGTTCCTAGTCGGATCTGTTAACTGCTGTGCCAAGACGGGAACTCCACAAATCCTTATTTTATTTTATTTATTTTTTTTCATATTAACAATGAATTTTATTTCAGTTAAAGGTGTACAAAGATCATAAGTCAATACGATAGATTTTGTGTCCCAAATCCCCAGTGCATCCCCCCACCCCCCAGATTGTCTTATTTGAAAAACCAAGGTTTTCCAAAGTCTGTGAGTCATTGTCTGTTCTTCAAAGAAGTTCATTGTGTCTGTTTAGTTTCCACATGTAAGCGGTAACATTGGGTGTTGCTGTCTAATTGTCTGACTGGTTCCACTTCGAATGATAATTTCTAGGTTTATCCATGTTGCTATAAATGTTATTCCGTTCCTTTTAATGGCTGAGTAATATTCCATTGTGTGTATGTACCATATCTTCCCTATCTACCCCTCTGTCGGTGGGCATTTAGGTTGTTTCCATGACCTGGCTTCTTCCCTCTCTAGCTGCTTTGGATGTAAAATTAGGTTGTTTATTTGAGCTTTTTCTTGTTTCCTGAGGTTGGCTTGTATTGCTATATACTTTCCTCTTAGCGCTGCTTTTGCTGAATCCCAGAGGTTTTGGAGTGTCGTGTCTTTGTTGTCATTTGC
>PVHT020001750.1:2386433-2456543 GCA_004024745.2 Catagonus wagneri
TTTCTGTGAGTTTGGGGAGGCCACGCTGTAGACTTGGAAGGCTACTTCTAGGGAGGAGCTCCCCTTTGTATTTTTTGGTGGGGTTACTATTTATTTTTGGTGTAGGAGTTTGACTATTTGATGTCTATTTCTTTGGAATGAGCAGGCTGTTATCTCAGTGGTACTCTGAGTGTTCTCTGTGAGAGTGTAGGAATGGCTACAGTCTACAGTGGAAGCCTAGTCTCTACGCTCTCAATTGCAGGAAGGTGGCGCTGTCCACTCCTAGTTGCCCAGCCCTGGAAAGTGATCGCGAGCTCTAGGCAGGTCTACCAGGTGTCTTAAGCATTTGGTAATAGCAGCAGCAGGAAGTATGATTTCCCCTGGGAGTGAGAGCCGCGGAAAACTAGTGTTCGATTGCAAAGTCCTCTTTGCGGTGACTGGAACCACAAGCGGTACCCGTCAGAGGCTGGCTCAGCAGGCTGGCGTTTGTTCCGCCCTTCCGCTGATGCTTTCTCGTCTGTTGGGGCGGGTAGCAGCGGCTGGCGCCGGCCCCGCTCCTCTGCGAAAGTTAGCTCCGTGTGGTGGCGTACTGCTCTGCCCGCCAGAGCTACCAACTCTGGGGGCTGACGCAGTCACCTAGGTCCATGGACCGGCCCAGGGCCCCGCCACCCCCGGTGATGCTGGCTGGTGCAGGCGCCTGGGTCCACAACCTTGCACCGTGCTCCGCCCACGGGCTTCAAGGCACAGCTCTGCTCCCGCCGCGGCGGCTGCAGCCTCCACTGGCTCCTCCCCACTTCCGCTCTCTTTGGCGGGTCACCGTCGCCCTGCCCTGTGCGCTAGTTCAAGTTGCTTCCTATGGTGGCCAGCCCCTCCTCCTCTCCTCTTCCCTAACAATGGAGGCTTGCCTTCCCTGCGGGACCAGACTTCCTCGGTTCCCTCAGTCCTGGTTTCGCTCTCCACAAATCATAGACTATCGCTGTTCCTTGTTCTATTCCCACAATCGCCGCGGCCACCAACCTCTGCCCTCTCGCAGGGACTAACTTTAGGAATCTGTGTCTTAGCTCCCAGGCACCGCCCGGCGTCTCAGGCTGTGGTGTCTTCACTGGTATTCAGGTCTCTAACTCCGATTTTCCTGTCTCAATCCAGCTGCTGCGTTTTTCTCAGGCTTTGATGTCCCTCTAGTTCCGATGGTCGTTGATCCACTGATCGTTGTTTAGGTTTCTTCCCAGGAAACTTTTCTTTTTCACAGCTCCCTCCCTGGAGTGGTGGTTACGATCCTAATTGCTTTTCTCTCTCACCTTTTTTTTTTTTTCTTCACTTGTTCTACCCAGTTATTTCAAGGGTTTCTTGCAGTTTTTGGAGGTTTAAATTAATCAGCATTCAGATGATGATTTGTCCAACTTGTTTTATATTTAGATGCGTTTTTTTGATGTATTTGTGGGAGAGGGTGAGCGCACCCTCTTACTCCTCTGCCATCTTGCCGTGGTCCTTCAATTGACATTCTTGTTCCGGAAAAAATAATCCCAAACACAGTAATGCTCCAAACTTCAAGTTACATGGATCTTGAAATTCTTGCCTAAAGAAAACTTAAAATATTGAAGGTAGAGTAGGAAGGAGGGGATAATTGTGGTTATTTTTAGACATTCTCAAACAATAAGTAGGGTTTTAGGAAAACCCTTAGAGAAAGAAAAAAAGTAAATATTAAACTTTTATTGGGATACTGGTTTCACAATTTTAAGGGGCAAAAATACTTTACACAGAGGGACCAAATCTATCTATTTCCTGGTCAGTTTCCTACTTTTGTCCCTCCTTTTTTTAAGTTCTCATATTTTTGTGCCTTTTCTTTGCTCCTCTTTACCAATTCTTTTATTTCTACTCACAACTCTCCCTTATTATTTCTCTTACCATTTCTTTTTCTCTTATCTACTTTCCCCCTAAGCCTACAAAGCAAAAAAAATTCCAGCTTTTGTGTTCTCCCTTTTAGTGCAGGAAAACACAGAGGCAAAAACTGAGGGATGGAATTAGTTGGTTTCACCATTGTTTCTTCCATCTTTCGTTATTAACTCCTCTTGCTACTCTCTTCTTTACTTCTTCCTTTCCAATAAGTCATCTCTTTCTTTTCAATAAATTGCTAAGGCTAAGATTTAAAAGCACTTTACCACATTCTGTTACACTATAGTAGTTTAATTTTCATATTGGTCTAACCAAAATTGGTTTCTCATTGGCAGAGCTCAGCTGCCACCAGCTTTCCTGCTGTGTTTAACAAATGGAAATTCTCAGTAAAACCTGTATTATCATTTATTTCCACTGTGGAAATGTTAAGCAAGCTGGAATATGGTGATTGCTTTCATTTTTTAAACCATAACACAATTATTAGAATAATGAAAATTTTACAGTTTTCCTGGGTTGGGTTTCAACAGAGTGATCATTTAAAAACCTGATCATCAAGTCTCTAGTAGACCTTGGTCCATTTTTATTCATTTGCCTAGACAATTAGTATACTACCCACCTTCTTCTCAGTGCTGTTATTAAAAAAAAAAAAAGAGCCCTCATCTTTTAATGGGTTTATTTTAAGTCAGTTTCTCTATTTTCAACTCTACTGAGTAAACAATGACAGCTGTCTTTATTTGTGCCACATTTTATATTTTACAGAGAACTTTCATGGCATTATCTAATTCTTATTAAAACACCGAACACATTTTGGGCACTGTAATAGGTACTGTAGTCCAGTTGAAATGTTTTATAGCTTCTTTGAGAGGCTTATGGAGAGACTATGAAGGCATATGTCTTGAATAATGTGTTATGAGCTTTAATATTTGCATGGGAAGTTCCCTGTGGCACAGTGGGTTAAAGATCTGCTATTGTAGCAGCTGTGATGAAGGCCACAGCTGCAGTGCGGGTTTGATCTCTGGCTTGAAGAACTTCTACATGTCATGGGCTAAGATTTAAAAGCACTTTACCACATTCTGTTACACTATAGTAGTTAGTGTAAAAAAAAATTGTATGTATATGGTATTATGCAGACACTGGATAACTAATAACTATATTATTCTCTGATAGCACTTGTAACATTAGGTTTTAATTTGGTATATTGAATCAGTCAACTTCTCCAGCTAAACTGATAAAGAAGATGTCTTACTCATCTCTCCATTCCCAACATCAAACACAGGGCTTTGAACATGATAGCCAATTACTCTTCAGTGAATGGCTGAAGTATAGATATATAGACATTCACTTTATATATTATAAATGTGTGTATGTATATATGTGCTCATTTATACATATTTTATATAAAAATATATTTAACATATATGTTTGAATTTGGAATTCCCAGAGAGTCTTTCATGTAAGGGAAAAGAGTTTTTTTTTTTTTTTTCTTGTCAACAGAAGTACTCTCTTTGTGTTAATACAAAGCCAATACATAATAGGTGGCTGTATCTGTTTTCAACCCCTTATGATGATTTAGGAATCAAGGTCAGACGCCTAAGAAAGATCAAATTCCCAAATTTCCTTTCATTTTAAGAAGTAAGATTCTTCAGGTCTCTCGCTCTTGCTCTTCCTTCCCAAAATGACTAAAATTCATGACTCATTTTAGGATCGTATATTATCTTCTATCTTCAATTAGTAAATACTTCTGACTTGTTAGTTACGTGCCACATACTTGTTTTATGTGTATTTTCTTCACCTGCTTGCTTCATCAACTTCAGCTGCCTCTTGACCACCATCCTATCTAAATTTGATTTCCAATTTGGAGGGTGGGGGCGGTGGGGGAGGGGAGGAGGAGAGCTAACTGACCTAAGTGGGAAAATATGAACTGAGGACCTTGATTTGCATATAAAATATCTGGTCAGGAGTTCCCATTGTGGCTCAGCGGGTTAAGAAACTGACTAGTATCCATGAGGATACGGGTTCTATCCCTGGCCTATCTCAGTGGGTTAGGGATCTGGCATTGCCGTGAAGTGGTGTAGGTTGCAGATGAGGCTCAGATCCTAACTTGCTGTGGCTGTGGTGTAGGCCAGCAGCTACAGCTCTGATTCAACCTCTAGCCTGGGAACCTCCATATGCTGCAGATGAGGCTCTAGAAAGCAAAAACAAAAACAAACAAACAAAAAAAGAAAATACCTGGTCAGGTTACTAGCAGGGATTAATTCCTTTCCTCTGCTCTTTGATATGTTCCTTTTAATGGCTGAGTAATATTCCATTGTGTGTATGTACCACATCTTCCCTATCCACTCCTCTGTTGATGGGCATTTAGGTTTTCCATTTTATTGCCATGTAGTTGCATATAGTAGTCTCTTATGATCTTTGTATTTCTGTGATGTCTCCTTTTCATTTCTGATTTTATTGATTTGAGTCCTCTCTCTTTTTTTTTTTGATAAGTCTGGCTAAGGGTTTATCAATTTTGTTGATCTTTTCAAAGAACCAGCTTTTAGTTTCATTGATCTTTTCTGTGGTTTTCCTCGTTTCTGTTTCATTGATTTCTGCTCTGATCTTTATGATTTCTTTTCTTCTACTAACTTTAGGTCTTGTCTGTTTTTCCCTCTCTAGCTGCTTTAGATGCAAAGTCAGATTGTTTATTTGAGCTTTTTCTTGTTTCCTGAGGTAGGCTTGTATTGCTATAAACTTTCCTCATAGAACTGCTTTTATTGCATCCCAGAGGTTTTGGAGTGTTGTATCTTTGTTGTCATTTGCTTCTAGGTATTTTTAAATTTCCTCTTTGATTTCTTCAGTGATCCATTGGTTGTTTAGTAGCATGTTGTTTAGTCTCCAACATGTTTGTATTTTTGGCCATTTTTTCTTGTTGTTGATTTCCAGTCGTATAGCATTGTGGTCAGAGAAGATGCTTGATATGATTTCAATTTTCTTAAAAGTTATGAGGCTTGATTTGTAGCCCAGGATGTGATCCATCTTAGAGAATGTTCCATGCGCACTTGAGAAGAATGTGTATTCTGATGCTTTTGGATGGAATGTCCTATAAATATCTGTTAAGTCCATCTGATCTAATGCTTCATTCAGGGCCTGTGTTTCCTTATTGATTTTCTATCCGGATGACCTGTCCATTGCTGTAAGTGTGGTGTTAAAGTCCCCCACTATGATGGTGTAATTGTTGATTTCTCCTTTTAAGGTTGTTAGCAGTTGCCTTATGTATTGTGGTGCATAGATATTTAAAATTATTATATCTTCTCCTTGGATTGATCCTTTGATCATTATGTAGTGCCCTTCCTTGTCTCTTAAAATTTTCTTCATGTTAAAGTCTATTTTGTCTGATACAAGTATTGCTACTCCAGCTTTCTTTTGATTCCCATTTGCATGGAATATTTTCTTCCATCCTCTCACTTTCAATTTGTATGTGTCTGTAGAAGTGAAGTGGGTCTTTTGAAGACAGTATATATATGGGTCTTGTTTTTGTATCCATTCAGCTAGTCTGTGTCTTTTGGTCGGGAAATTCAGCCCATTAACATTTAAGGTTATTATTGATATGCATGTTCTTAATGCCATTTTATTAACTATTTTGGCTTTTTGTTGCTCTTTTTTCTTCCCTTATTCTCTTGTTCTCTCCTCTCACAAGATGACTATCTTTAATGTATTTGAGTTGATTTTTCTTATTTGTTTGTGTATCAGTTGTAGATTTTTGGTTTGCAGTTACCCTGAAATTTTGATGTAGGAGTCATATATAAATGAGATTGTTTTAAGTTGTTGGTTTCTTAGTTGCAAGTGCATCTCCAGTGACCTGCATTTGTGCTGTCTTCTCACGATTTCTGATTTTGGTAGCCTAATTGTGCATGGATAATTTAGTATCTTTACTGTATATATGCCTTTACTGGTGAGCCTTGTCATTTGTGGTGTTTTTATTTCTGGTTGTGGCCTTTTCTTTTCTGCCTAGAGAGGTTCCTTTGGTATTCGTTGTAAAGCTGGTTTAGTGTTGCAGAAATCTCTTAGCTTTTGCTTATCTGTAAAGGTTCTGATCTCTCCTTCAAATCTGAATGTGAGCCTTGCTGGGTAAAGTAATCTTGGTTGGAAGTGTTTTCCTTTCATCACATTAAGTATATCATGACACTCCCTTCTGGCCTGCAGAGTTTCAGCTGAAAAATCTGCTGATAACCTTATCAGGGTTCCCTTGTGTGTCATTTGTTTCTTTTCCCTAGCTGCTTTCAATATTTTCTCTTTGTCTTTAATTTTGGTCATTTTGATTAATATGTGTCTCGGGGTGTTCCTCCTTGGATTTATTTTATATGGTACTCATTGAGCTTCCTGGATTTGAGTGAGTGGTTCTTTTCCCATATTAGGGAAGTTTTTGGCTATTATCTCTTCGAATATTTTTTCTGTCCCCTTCTCTCTCTCTTCTCCCTCTGGCACCTCTATAATATGGATATTGGTGCGTTTCACATTATCCCAGAGTTCTCTGAGACTCTGCTCATTTCCTTTCAATCTTTTATCTCTTTCTCTTCTGCGTTAGTGATTTCCACTTATCTGTCCTCCACCTCACTGATTCGTTCTTCTACCTTCTGTATTCTACTGCTGGCTGCTTCTAATGAATTTTTTATTTCAGTTATTGTATTTTGCATCTTTTCTTGTGTAATTTTTACATCTTGTATTGCTTTGCTCAGTGTTTCCTGTAAATTATCAATTTTTGCCTCCAGTTTATTTCCAATGCCTTGCATCATCTTCAGCATCAACAGTCTAAAGTCTCTTTCTGGGAGGCTGGTAATCTCCTCATCACTGAGCTGTTTTTCTGGGCTTTTCTCTTTCTCCCTTATCTGAGTTATACTTTTCTGTCTTTTCATTTTTATAGGTTTTTGGTGTCGTGACCTTTTTGCCGACCATAGAGTTTTAGCCTCTCTTAGTTCTGGCATTTGCCTCCCCTGTGGCTAAAGTCGGTATGGAGGGGGCTTGCTGTAGGCTTCCTGATGGGAGGGAGTGATGCCTGCTCACTGGTAGGTAGGGTTGATTCCTCTCCCTCTGATGGATGGGGCTTTGTCTCTGGATGAGATTAGAGGCTGGCTGTGTGCCTGAGGGGTCTTTAGGTCAGCCTGTTTACTGATGGTTGGGGCAGTGGTCCCACCTGGATTATTATTTGGCTTGGGGCTTCTCAGTGCTGATGGGAGGGACCAGATTTTCCCAGAAATGGCCACCTCCAGAGAAATGCAGGCTGCTGAACTTCACCTCCCATGCCCTTCCCCCACCCCAAGCCACAGTCACCCCTGTTTTCCCAGGAGATCCTCCCAGAATTGCAGTCAGGTTCCACCCGGCTTCCTGTGGAGACTTTGCTTTGCCCTGGGACCCAGTGCCCGTGAAAGTCTGTGTGTGCCTTTCAAGAATGGGGTCTTTGTTTTCCCCAGTCCTGTGGAGCTCCCCACTGGCCTTCAATGCCAGATGCTCCAGGGGCTCTTTCTCCTTGTGCCAGATCCCAAGGCATGGGGATTTGGTGTGGAGCTGAGAACTCTCAGTCCTGTAGCTGAGTCTGTGATACAGTTACTTTCCAGTCTATGAGGCTTCCCCACCAGGAGGTATGGGGTTGCTTCTATTGCATAATCGCCCCTCCTACCTCTTGATGTGGTCTCCTCTTTGTCTTCTGGAGTAGAATATCTTTTCCGGAAGTTTCCAGTCCATTTGGTTGAAGGTTGCTCGGCATTTGGCTATAGTTTTGTTGTTTTTTTGGGACAGAAGTTGAGCTCCAGTCCTACTATTCCACCATCTTAATCCAATCTGATGCTATTCATTAATATTTTTATACATTTATTAATAACTTAGTATATTAAAAAGAAAACATTGAGTACCTGCTGTGTTCACTGAACCTTGTGCTCAGTACTTTATATATAGCATTACTTTTAAATCTTCTAAAAATTCTGTGAAACAGTAATTATTATTCCCCTTCGTCCTGTTCTTAATAATAAGATTCCTGTTCTCTTTTGGTGTAAACTCAGAGCCTGATGAAAGTAGATGAGCCAGTATCAGTTACCTGGGCTGGCTCCTATAATGGGCCCGCTGTTTTGCGTATCAGTATAAATCCTTTGTAAAAACTTCTACCTGGTCAAGTCTGAAGGATCAAGTGAGGCTCAACCTACCCTTGGTGGCCCTGCTCAGACCTTGAGGTCTAGCTGCGGGTCTGATTTGAGCCACCATGAGCCGACTGGCATAATCAGGCATTCTGAAAGGAAAAGGAGTTTGGGCTCAATGCCATTGTAATATGTATATTTGGAAGCTTTTATATTTTTCCTTGGTAACTAAAATAGTTTCCAGATGATGTCAATAAAATTATTGTACAGACATGATAAAAATTAACCTCTAAAATACATATTTGTGTATACAACCTATCCTTGTATTATATTTTCATTCAATTTTTACTTACAATCAAGTTTAAAATTTTATCCAAGCATTCATCTTTATTTCCCATTGAGTTAATGTGTTTTAAAAAAATCAGATGTAAAGTTCACTTCTTAACAATTCTGCCTTCAACTACTAGATTCATTAGAGTCCACCTTTATCCATGATGCATTTGATACAACAATTAAATCATGGGGTAAATGAGTTTCCATTTATTAAGAGATGTCTACTCAAGGCACTTGGATCCCAAGTCCAAGGCACCAATTTACTCATAGAATCTGAAGGAAGATCTTTTTATTCCATGATAGCAGCTAAGTCTGAATTATGTTACCTAAAGAAGAAATTTCTCTGATTGCTATGGCTAGGACTTCCAAAACTACGTTGAAACAAAAATGGTGACAGTGGGCATCCTTGTCTTGTTCAAGATCTTAGTGTGTGTGCTTTCAGCTTTTCACCATTGGTTATGATGTTATCTGTGGGGTTTGTCATATATGGCCTTTCGTATGCTGAGGTTATCTGTGCCCACTTTCTGGAGAGTTTTTTTTTTTTTAACATAAATAGATGTTGAATTTTATCAGAAGCTTTTTCTACATCCGTTGAGATGATCATATGGTTTTTGTTCTTCAGTTTACTAATACGATAAATCATACTGATTGATTTGTGGATACTGAAAAATGCTTGCATCTCTGGGACAAACCCCACTTGGTCATAGTGTATGATCCTTTTAATGTAGTGTTGGATTTTGTTTGCTAATATTTTGAGGATTTTTGTGTCTATATTCACTGGTGATATTGGCTTGTGATTTTCTTTATTTTGTGGTATCTTGGTCTGGTTTTGCTATCAGGGTGATGGTGGCATAATAGAATGAGTTTGGAAGTGTTCCTTCTTCGATAATTTTTTGAAATAGTGTCAGAATAACAGGTGCTAACTCTTCTGTAAATGTTTGATAGAATTTGCTTGTAAAGTCTTATGATCCTGGATTTTGCTTGTGGGAATTTTATTTTATTTTATTTTTATTTTTTGGCTTTTTAGGGCCACACCTGCAGCATATGGAGGTTCCCAGGCTGGGGATTGAATTGGAGCTGCAGCCACTGGCCTACACCACAGCCACAGCCATGCCAGATCCAAGCCACGTCTGTGACCAACACCACAGCTCATGGCAACGCTGGATCCTTAACCCAGAATGAGGCCATGGATCAAACCCGCATCCTTATGGTTCCTAGTTGGATTTGTTAACTGCTGAGCCATGAGGGAACTCTGCTTGTGCGAATTTTGAAATCATAGATTCAATTTCAGCACTTGTGATTGGTCTGTTTGTATTTTATATTACTTTCTGGTTCAAACTTGGGAGATTTTATCTTTCTAAGAATTTGTGTGTTTCTTCTAGGTTTTCCTTTTTATTGGCATATAGTTGTTTGTAGTAGTCGCTTATGATCCTTTGCATTTCAGTGATATCAGTTGTAACTTCTTTTTCATTTCTAATTTTATTGATTCGTGCCCTCCCCCTTTTTTCTTGATTAGTCTAGTTAAAGGTTTATCAATTTTATTTTTCTTTTAGAGGATCAGCTTTTAGTTTCATTGATATTTTCATAGTCTCTGTTTCATTTATTTCTGCTCTCATTCTAATGATTTCTTTCCTTCTACTAACTTTGAGTTTTGTTTGTTCTTTCTCTAGTTGCTTTAGGAGTAAGTTTAGGCTGTTTATTTGAACTTTTTCTTGTTTCCTGAGGTGAGATTGTATTGCTATAAACGTCCCTTTAGAACTGCTTTTGCTGTGTCCCATAGGTTTTTGATTGTCATATTTTTGTTTTCATTTATCTCTATGTATTTTTTGATTTCCCCTTTGATTTCTTCAGTGAGTTTAGTAGTATGTTGTTTAGTCTTCGCGCATTTGTGGTTATTTTGCAGTTTTTTTCCTTTGTAGTTGATTTCTAGTATCATAGCATTATGTTTGGAAAAGATGCTTGACAGGATTTCAGTTTTCTTAAATTTACCAGGGCTTGCTTTGTGGCCCAGTGTGTCATCTATCCTGGAGGATGCTCCATGTGCACTTGAAAAGAATATGTATTCTGCAGTTCCCATTGTGGCACAGCGGGAATAAATATGACAGGTATCCATGAAATTGTGGGTTCGCTCCCTGGCCTCACTCAGAGGGTCAGGGACCTAGCATTACATTGAGCTGTGGTGTAGGTCGCAGACGTGGCCCGGATCCCACATTGCTGTGGCTGTGGCATAGGCCAGCAGCTGTAGCTCCTATTCAACCCCTAGCCTAGGAGCTTCCATATTCTGTGTGTGTGGCCCTGAAAAGCAAAACAAAAAGAAGAATATATATTTTGCTGCTTTTGGATAGAATGCTCTATAAATATCAGTTAAGTCCATCTGGTCTAGTGTGTCATTTCTGGCCTATATTTCCTTATTGATTTTCTATCTGAATGACCTGTGCATTTATGTAAGTGGAGTGTTAATTGAAAAGGAAGAAGTAAGCTGTCCCTGTTTGCAAATGGCATGATACTATATAGAAAATCCTAAAGATGCTACCAGAAAATTACTAGAGCTTATGAGTGAATTTGGTAAAGTTGCAAGATACAATGTTAATTTGCAGAAATATCCTACATTCCTATACACTAAAAATGATCAGAAAGAGAAATTGTGGAAGCAATCCCATTTACCATCATATCAAAGAGAATAAAATACCTAGGAATAAGCCTACCTAAAGAGGCAAAAGACCTGTGCTCTGAAAACTATAAGACAGTGATGAAAGAAATCAAAGAGGACACAAACAGATGGAAAGATATGCCATGCTCTTGGATGATTGCATTTAGCACAGTCTCTGTTAAATTACCAATGGCATTTTTCACAAAACTAGAACAAAAAATTTAAATTTGCACGGCAGCAAAAAAGACCCTGAATAGTCAAAGTAATCTTGAGAAAGAAAAATGGAGCTGAAGGAATCAGGCTCCCCAACTTCAGACTTTACTAAAAAGTCAGAGTTGTCAGAACAGTATGGTACTGGCACAAGAAAAGAAATATAGATCAATGGAACAGGATCAAAAGCCCAGAAATAAACCCACAACATATGGTCAATTAATCTAAAACAAAGGAGGCAAGAGTATACAATGGAGAAAAGACAGTCTCTTCAATAAGTGGTTCTGGGAAAACTGGACACTTATATGTAAAATAATGAAATTAGGACATTCTCTAATACTATATACAATAATAAACTCAAAATGGATTAAAGACCTAAATGTGAGACAGGATACTGTAAAACTCCTAGAGGAAAACATAGGCAGGACACATTTTGACATTTACCACACAGTATCTTTTTTGATTCACCTCCCAAAGTAATAGAAGTAAAGCCAAAAATAAACAAATACGACCTAATTAGACTTAAAAGCTTTTGCACAGTGAAGGAAACCGTAAACAAAATGAAAAACAACCTACAAATTGGGATAAAGTATTTACAAACGATGCTACTGACAAGGGATTAATTTCTAAAATATAAAAATGGCACATACAGTTTAACATCAAAAATGAAACAATCCAATAAACGAGCAGAACACCTAAATAGACATTTCTCCAAAGAGGACTTACAGATGGTCAACAGGCACATGAAAAGATACTCAGCATCACTAATTATTAGAGAAATGCAAATCAAAATTACAATGAGGTATCACCTCAACACCAATCAGAATGGCCATCATCAAAAAGTCTACAAACAATAAATGCTGGAGAGGGTGTGGAGAAAGGAAACCTCCCACACTGTTGTTGAGAATGTAATTTGGTTCAGTCACTACGGAGGTTCCTTAAAAAACTGAAAATAGAGTTACCTTATGAGCCTGCAATCCCACTTTTAAACATATACCTGGAGAAAAACCATAATTCAAAAGATACAGGCACCCCTATGTTCATAGCAGCACTATTTACAACATCCAAGACCTAAAAGCAACCTAAGTGTCCATCAACAGAGGAATGGATAAAGATGTGGTACAAATATACAGTGGAATATTACTCAGCCATAGCAAAGAATGAAATAATGCCATTTGCAGCAAGATGGCTGTACCTAGAAATTATCATACTCAGTGAAGTAAGCCGGGCAGAGAAAGACATATATCATATATCACTTGTATGTGGAATCTATAAAAATTGTACAAATGAGTTTATTTATAAAATAGAAACAGACTCAGATATAGGAAACAAACTTAAGCTTACCAAAGGGGAAAGAGGAGGAGGAATAAATTAAGAGTTTGGAATTAGTGAATACACACTACTATATATAAAATAGATAACCAACAAGGACCTACTGTATAGCCCAGGGAACCATACTCAATATTTTGTAATAACCCATAAGGGAAAAGAATCCGAAAGTTATATATGTGTAATATATATATCTGAATAATTTTACTCTACATTCGAAAGTAACACAATGTTGTAAATCAACTATACTTCAATAAAACAGAAGAAATTTCCCTCCATTAGTCATATCAACCAATTTTCCATAAATATAAAGACTCTCATATATGCATTTAATACCTTTCAGTGAAAAGTCTTAGCCACACAAATTAGTAAAAAAGAAAATACAATATTTCTTTCTAAATGATGCTAAAACGGGAGTTCCTGTCGTGGCTCAGTGGTTAATGAATCTGACTAGGAACCATGAGGTTGTGGGTTCGATCCCTGGCCTTGCTCAGTGGGTTAAGGATCCGGCATTGCCGTGAGCTGTGGTGTAGGTTGCAGACGCGGCTCGGATCCCACGTTGCTGTGGCTGTGGCGACGGCTGGTGGCTACAGCTCCTGTTAGACCCCTAGCCTGGGAATCTCCATATGCCACAGGTGCGGCCCTAGATAAGGCAAAAAAGACAAAAAAAAAAAAAAAAACCTAAATGATGCTAAAACAACTTCATGGACAGATGGATTGTAAGACTGGGCCAAAACTTTATTTCAAGGTAACTATAAGGAATGAGACCTTTAAATGTGCTGATTCAAGATTCCCTTTAGGGATTTTATAAGAAAAGTGAATGGTTAATAATTGTTAAACTGAATACGAGAAAAAATAATGCCTGGTTAAAGATTATTAGGTTAGCCAGTCAGCTGGTGGGTAACCCTTTTCCCAGAAGCCCTTAATCTTATTTAGATCTATCAGAAAATTGCTCAAGCATTTTAACAGTAATTCCAGTTATATCCCAAAGAAGGCTATAAATTACATCACATAAAAAGTTCTGCCCCTGGACCAGGTTTGGGACAATTTTTGTTCTCAATGTGAATATAACTTTTGTGCCAAAAGTTCTCATCAGTTTTTTGTTCTAAAATAATTTTTCTTGATATTTGATTTAAGATGGCTAGTCCTTTGATGGTAGCTGTAAGATTTGAAAAACATTAATGTTAGATAAATGCAACATGTGAGAAATAGTAAGATTTCATCGTGGAAATAGCACTGAAGTAGGCTGCAAATGTGATGTTAAAAGAAGCTAACAGTGTCTAGCTCTGTCTACTATATACTAGGACATATGTGGTAAACTGTACAACAGAGGAGTGATAATGTCCAGATCATAGGAAATTTTACAGGATCACAAATGGTTGATTTCTCCAGCAAAGTGTAAAGTGAGTGAGAGAGAGGCGAGGAGGGAAGAGAACCTATAAAAGACACCTAAAAGACTTACTAATAGATCATGACATGTAGACTTTATTTGGACCACAGTTCAGGCAAACTCACTATAAAATAAAATTATGATGTTCATGAAGCAGTGGAAAATTTGAATTCTTTCTGAATATTTAATGATTTTAAGAAATTATTGTTAATTTTTAAATTGTGACAGTGTATTGAATTTATATGTAAAAAGTTTAACCTTATAGTTTGGAAATAGGTAGTGAAAAATTTGCAGATTAAATGATATGATGTCTAGGGTTTTCTTCAAAATAATATAAGAAGAAGAGTAGTAGGTGGGAATATAGACAAATACGATCAGCCTGAATTGATAGTTGTTGAAGCCTGGTGAAGGGTTCTTATTGGCACTAAGAAAAAAATAGCAATTTCAC
Organism: Catagonus wagneri; assembly: GCA_004024745.2. Taxonomy (NCBI): domain Eukaryota; kingdom Metazoa; phylum Chordata; class Mammalia; order Artiodactyla; family Tayassuidae; genus Catagonus; species Catagonus wagneri. The sequence continues at coordinate 2,400,770 of PVHT020001750.1, forward strand.
TGAGAGAGAAAAACCACTCTGATACATAAGTAGAAATAATGCATGCCCTTCCCTCCCTCCAGCTGCTTTTGATAACCTATCATGCTTTTCCTGTCTCCCTTTCCAGTCATCTTTCAGCCCAGAGATTGCCATCTTTGAGGTCCTTACTCTTACTCCTCCCACCACACAAGATCTCTCTTGATGTTCATTTTTGTCTTATATAAAAATATTAAGGGGCATATTTTCCAGGGCTGGCTGTGCTGCTGAATAAACTTAAGACTGGATGCAAACGTCTGAAGAATTGATGGAATATTCTTTGCTGATATTGGAGGAGGGGCAGCCACATCAAAGTAAAGGTGATGGCCAGGCTCAAGTGGGCATACAGGGAGGACCTGAATTCCACCATGGGTCTCACCCAGCTTCTATGATATGCTGAATGTATCCAGAGGTGGCTGTGTATCTGGGAGGAACACTGACAGTACCAGTGGTGTTGACTGGCAAGCTTGCCAGAGGGCTGAGGCACCTGGCACATTTGTATCTATGTTTGTCAGTGTGTATGTCTGGAGAGGCTCAGGGCAGTACTGGTCTGGAGCTCAAATGAGATTTATAGGCAGACCTCAGGGTCTCTAGCAAGTCCTCCAGTGAGAGTGAGGTGAGGCTCCTAGGTAGGTAGGAGGCATCACTGGGTCTGGCCAAAGAGAAAGCAGAGAACAAGCTGCAAGCAGCGGACCTGGGAGCTAGAGGATGCTTGATGCCTCTGACCTGCCTACCACGAGGTTGCAAAGTTTAGAGACAAAAATCCAACCCCATGTGTGTTGTATATTCGGGTGCCATCTTGGAGAGGAGCCAGGAAGGGAGTGGAAGATAGAAAAATCACCAAGTACCTTTATCTAGAAAAGTGGAACATTAAACAAAGGGACTTGAAATGATTGCTTTGGATCAAGGTTTTATACCAGATGGGACCTTAATTATTTTTTCTTGTTACTCAACAGTTGAGAGTTCACAAATATGTTTACCTATTTGTCTAAAACTACCAGGTGTTTTTTTTTTTGTTTTGTTTTTTACCCATCTGATAAGAAAAGTGAGCATATTACAACCTCATAATATAGTTAATCTTTTTTTTTTTTTGTCTTTTTGCCTTTACATAGAGCCGCACCCGCAGCATATGGAGGTTCTCAGGCTAGGGGTCTAACAGGAGCTGTAGCCGCTGGCCTTCGCCACAGCCATAGCAACGCGGGATCCAAGCCGCGTCTGCCATCTTCACCACAGCTCACGGCAACGCCGGATCCTTAACCCACTGAGCAAGGCCAGGGACTGAACCCGCAAACCTCAGGTTCTTAGTCGGATTCGTTAACCACTGAGCCACGAAGGGACCTCCTGTTTGTTTGTTTTTAACCTGGCCACACCTGTGACCTATGAAAGTTACTAGGCTAGGGGTCAAATTGGAGCTTCAGCTGCAGCCTACGTCACAGCCACAGCAATGCCAGATCTGAGCTGCATCTGCGACCTAAACCAGAGCTCACTGCAATGCCGGATCCCTAACTCATTAAGTGAGGCCATGGATCAAACCCACGTCCTCATGGACACTATGTTGGGTTCTTAACCCTCTGAGCCACAATGGGAACTCCATAACCTCATTGTAATGGAGACATGATTCTTGGTAGCCCTATTTAGTCAGTTCATATGTTTGAAAGCTTCTGGCTGTAGTGGAAATGCAGAGAGATTAGGCTAAAGCCTCATTAGATCTAAGTCTGAACCTACCTCTTCCATTGGGTTCCCTCCCTGTGGGAAATTTGTCGAGTTACTTGACACGCTTATGAGTTGTGGTTATCTGTGAAATAGATTTAATGCTGTTTACATCCAAGGCCTCTTCTGAAATCAAATAGCATCTGAATGTAGAGTTAATCAGTGCAGGGCTTGTCGTGCGGTAAATACTCAACAAATGTCAATGTCTTTTCTTTCCACACTGAATAATTTGCACACAGATAAACAAGTGACAAATTGTTTCCTAGTTAATTTGGTCCAATTAGCTCCCAATAAATTGACCTTAGTGTTTGATGGAATCATCCAAATTAGAGCATTGACACATTAGTGTATACCACTTTATTTTAATCCAGTTCCAACTATGATCTGTAGATGTCTCTGTGAATCTTCCTCTGTAGTCAGTAAAGTCTGAAGCTATGGAAGACAGCTCAGCCATTTGTGTTCATGATTATTCATAAAGCACAGGGGTTGGTGTGTGAGAAGGGAAAGCACTGATCACTCTGCCTATTCACTTACTTCCTCTGTCCCCCACCACAGGGTGATTTTCTTTAAACTTGACCCTTCACACTGTGTCCACTCTCGACCTTGCAATGGGGGTGTAACAGTAGAGGCAAAGGCTTCTGGTGACTCCTATGGCATGGGGTGCGGGGTGGGTGAGAAAAGAGAGGAGAGGATAAGTCTCCCATCTACATTCTGTCTCATTTTGAAGGGGCTAGGATGAGGATTTTTTATTTTAGACTCAGGGCTCTGTGCTTTTTTCCTGACAAATGAGAGGTGATTTTAATGAAATAGAGTTTGCTTTACTTTCTGGATTTCCTCAGCTTTTTTTTTTTTTTTTTTCTCCCAGTCTTCTCTTCAGTCCCCTAGAGCTTAGAACTGTCTGGTCTTCTGGAGTGAAGCTGAGGAGATGGTGAGCCCGCCTCCTTCTCCTGAGGGAGTCCAGGCTTCTGCTTTATTTTGCCCTGTGTGAATCTGTGCAGACGGTAGTGGTCACATAGCGATTCACAGAGGATGAGAGTGAAACACTGTCTGTGGTTCTGTTGTCTTCAGTGGAGGATGAGCTCACCCCCTTGGAAACATATTAGAGGCTATTAACTCCAGGGAGTTTGCTGGGGCAGAGGTACCTGAAGTCAGTCAGGTGATGAGAAGGAAAGAGACATAACACATGAACACAGAGATGAAGTAGCAGGATGTTAGATCAGGATGGAGCCCTGAAGCCGAGGGAGGGTAGAACCTTGACTCAGAGTCACAGCCATATGTGGAATTGATGGGGACTTGTCCACTGGAGGGTCTCCTGTGCATGGGACTGGACCATGAATGCTGGTCTGCTCGGGATACTCCTGGGGTTATGCCTGTTGTCCAGAGCCGTTTTTGATAGCACCCCTTTCATTCTTAAAACCGTCCTTATTTGGATGATAAATTATATTGTCACCCTACCTATTTACCTCACTAGACATTCTGTCAGCATCCCAAGAAGGTGCTATGCTTGACAGTCCAGTAACACATGTACAGAAAGCTTCTTAAGGATCAAGAGACTGGTCTACAATTGGGCAGGAGTTTTCTTTGAGAGGCACTGGGCTTCCTAACTCGTACTATGTGTTCAATTTTAATCATAACCAAATTTCTTTCAATCCTTCTCTCCTTTCTATCTTGCAAAAAAAAAAAAGAGTTGCTTTTAAAATCAATATTATATTACAAATTTCTTTTAAAAAACATATTTAAGTATTTCTCTCTTAATGAGCAGTCAGGTTGTTTTCATTTATGACTGCCAGAAACAATACTTATACATATCTGCCTCTGCTTCACTTATTTCTGTTTCTTCATTTGTAAATGGAGAAATCACAGAATTTTTAGCAGTATTAAATGAGATAATGCTTATAAAAGCACTTTATATAGTACCTGCTACAGAGTAGATGTTCAGTAAAATTGCTTGTTATTATTTAAATATTTATTCCATAAATTATTTTTCTTTTTTTGCAGAGAGGTCCATCCCTGGGCCTTCTGACTAGTGAAAATGGTGTCCCTGTTTCCATTAAGGTCATAGGCAGGATCATGTCATGTCTACGTAAAATGCCTTCTTAAACCCTCACTCAGCTTTACTGAGGATTCTGAGTGAGGTCCCCAAAGTTCATATGGTCTACAGTCCCACTTAGTTCCCAGTTTCAAAGTAGATCTGATGATTTATTTATTTCTGTAGGGGCCAAAGTGCCCTTCCAATGCTGTCATTAAGACCTTAGACTTTTCTCTCTCATCTCTAAAGCACAAAATTCAAAACATCTATCGAAGTGGGGTTGAGAGAGAGGAGGATGAGGGGGGACCTTCAAAATGCTGTGAAATGGAATGGGATGGAAGGAGTAGGCCTGCCATTCTTATAACCTGAGGTTTGTTTGGAGGAACTCCTGTAGAGACTAGAACAGGAAATGGCAGGGTAAGGAGCTGCCTCAACTTTCATGTTGGGAAATATGTTTTTCAGATGTTCTTCCCAGCCAGAAATTGTCAGTATGATAAAGAGACAGCTGTCTGACTTCAAAAGAAAGTGACCTCCTGCCTCCTAAAGATCTCTCTGCAGTCCAGGGCTTCCAAAAGGAGCTATCTCTGGATGAAAACTGATTTTATCTTTGCTTTTTTCTTTTTTTTTTCTTAAAAGCTTTGAACAATATGGCAAAAGATAAGAAAGGCTTTTGCTCCAGATGTGCAGGGTTTCCTAGAAGAAAAAAGATCTGAAAAGCTTCTCTACCTCCTGTCCTGATAAGGCAAAGAGAGGACTTGACTTAACATGAGAGAGCTTATCAAATAAAAACTCTGCTTGTCAGAATTTTCTCTCTAGTTCCCATCCTGCAGAGGCATATCCTGACAAGCTGTAGTCTCTCCACTGACCAAAAGCAAAAAGCAACAAGACAAACTAACCCAAAGTATGGCTGAGTAGGACAGAGTTTATAGAGCTCTTAAAAAGTAAGGGAAGATGCTAATTTTACCTAAAAAAGAGACAGGAAACATGTTAGGAAATGAGGCAAAAAAAGAGGAACAATAACTTAAGACTTATTACCCATTTTTAATCTTGTCTATAATTCAGAGATTTATAAAACTTAAAACAAGTAAAAATGAAAACCTAGAATATGTGTAGTCTCTATTTTTCAAGGCCACAAGACTGACAGATGGCACTGGTTATGGACTGAATGTTTGTTCCCTCCAAAGTTCATATGCTGAAATCTTAACTCATCAATGTGATTTCATTAAGAGGTGGGGCCTTTGGGAGGTAATTACGTCACAAGGGTGTAGCCATTAAGAATGGCATTAGTGCCTTTATAAGAAGAAACATGAGAGCTTGTGCTCCCAGATCTCTGCCACAAGAGGGCACAATAAGACAGCAGCCATCTACAAACCAGGGCATGGGTTCTCACCGGATACTGGATCTGCGGGCACCTAGATCTTCCACTTTCAGCCTCCAGAACTGTAAGAAATAAATGTTTGTTGTTTATACTACCTGGGTGGTAATTTGTTACAGTACCCAAACTAAGACAGCATAGATGAATTAAATCCCCAGATAGCCAAAACTAAAATTTCATTTTTGCTTTTAGTTTTAATTTTCTTCTCAACCAGAGAGTCTAACAAAAGTAAACAAGACTATTCTGAGTTTCAGAAACTTTCTTTTCTATCTCTTTACTAAGTTACAAAACCATCTGTTGCCATAAGTGAGGAAGGGAAGAAGCAGCAAGACTCATCAGACCACATTGCAAGTGTCTGTGGAAATATTCTAGAGATGGTGTTGGGGGTGACGCATGTGTCAGTGTGCCCAAGAAACAGCAAATGTGGCTCTTAGGCTTACCGCTGTGTTTGGAGGGAGATGGAGACTAGGTAGGTGCCAGGAGTGTGATAGTTACAATATGTAAATTTGCATTTAATTTGCACAACAGCCCAATGAAGTGGAGATTTTTTTTTTGTTCAGTTTTTTTTCTGTTCAAAGTATCATGGTCAAAGTCACACGTCTAGAAGTGGTGGGGCTAACATTTGAACAAAGATCAGGAAGGACTAGTGTATTAGTTGTACAGTGAGCAGGTGTATTTGCTCTGTAATTTGAAAGAGAGACAGTTCTGAAAGGTTCTGCAGAGTGGGGCCAGAATTGGTGCTCTGGCAAACCAAAGCCACAGGCATCATAGTGTAGAAATCAGCAAAGGAATTAGCTCTGTAAGGCAGGAATACAGCACATGAAGAGGAAGGAGAGACCAGAGGCTGCTGACGGTCAGGAGTATGTGCAGCATTTGAAACTATGAATGCATGGATCCCCCTCCCACACATATGGATTAAAAATCACCGGGATGTTTTTAAAGTCTTCCAGCCTTCTTCTGCACAAGAGTTGAGAATCCTGAACTAGCTTGAATAGGATTCTGTTCCTTGCAGTCTTAAAGTCCCTAACTCTGACTGGCCCCTTGTCCTTTCATAAGCATAGAAATACGGCAGTTAATTCAGGAGAAAGGTAACAAAGAAGAAGAGGATGCAAAGAAAAAAAAGGAATCCAATCTGATGGCTTCTTTCTTCTCAGAACAGCTAAATTGACACTTTTGTAGATGTTTTTGTTCAACACTATCAGAGTTTGTTAAAGGAATGTAAAATCTCTTCTCTTGGATTATTTGCAAAGAGGTTATAAAGCCACCTACTAGCAGGATTCAAGTGCAAATCCTTCTGCTTGAGAATCAGTGAGTGCATCTTTCAGGTCTAGTCCAAAGATGTTTTTGTAAAACGCTACACCAAGTTCCTTGCTATATGTACGAGTTCTGCCTCCTGGATCCAATAAAAGGGAACATACCTTGCTCATTTTAAAAGATACTGATTCTACATATGACCAGAAGGAAATTATTTGTCACGGGGAAAGCAATTTTTCCACTTATCTATAGCCTTCAAAGGAGGATGGCTCTTAGTGAGGAACCTTGGTTTGTGGTGTGGGATAAAGGGGATGAGGATATAATTTCTGAGGGAGGAGAGTTAAATTGTTAAATCTGATAAGAAATGTGATGTGGCAGAGATTAGTGTGGTCTTCCATCTCTACTTCATATTGTAATAACCTGGGGAGTTTTTAAAACTAGGAAACCTGAGTTTCCATCATAGTGATCCAAAGTCAGTTAATCTGGTGGGCCCTTCATGTGCATTTTTGAAAACATTTGGTGTATAGAAAGGAAGACCAGGTGGTTGGTGGGTTTTGATGAAATTTTACTGTGTTCTTCTTGGAACAGTCTTCAAAAAGTCTAAACTGATCTTCACTGCTTTGTGAATTTATATCCTTCCTTCCTCCCTTCCTTCCTTTTCTTTTCTCATTCAGTGGGTATCAAGTCTGGCTTCAAGATGGGTGTGGAGGGGCAGAGTGCGTGCTCACCATCTTGGTGACACTCAAGCAAGATATACTTAATAGCTGCAAAGTAACAAATCGAGTAGAGGGTTAGGAAGGCTATAAGTGAACATAAGCTATTAGTGGTTTTGTCCTTTTTATTGCTTCTATCAAGTAAACAGATATCTTCAAGTGAAAAAAACCTTCTTTTCTGGGTAAGGAAAAGTACAGCACCCACACTTCAAACAGGGTATTCTAAAAAAAAAAAAAAGGAAGAACCCCACATACACACAATGGAGCACAGACCAACAGAAAATCACCCTCCTCCTTGACCTGTATATTGCCTTGGACATTTTATTATTCAGGAGATTACTGGGTTGTTTGTCAATTTTCTAGACCTTTGTATTTCCAGCCTTTAGATATGTTACTGATCTTCTGCAGACAGTAAAGATGTGGTGATTGGAACACCATCAGAAAAGAAACAGAAAGGTGGAACAGAAAAGGACCAACATCAAGCCAAGGCCAGTACAGGTTTTACAGGTGAAGGATACTTCAGCTTTTAAATATGAAAGGGATCTGGGCATAGGAGAGTTCAGTCAGTTCTTTCTGTTATCCATTGGGAATGCCAGCAAAATATTCATTAGTGAGGGAAGTTGAGATATTTGAATAAAGCTGTGATTTCAATTTTTGGTATTTTCTCAGATGCTTGATAAGTAGACCTGTGAGGAAAAGGGTACTTCCAGATATTCAAAATATTGTTTATAGAAGATTTCCTCCATGCCAGGCACTTAGTTCTGAAGATAAGATAGCCCTCACCTTCATGGACTGTCTTGTCCCCTCTAGGATTCATTCCTTAAGACAATATTCAGTTGCTTTTTTTCAGAACCAGCCTTCTACAAATGAGTTTGTCTGTCACCTACAGCCTGAAACAGAGCTACTGATCTGGAGGAATGGGTGGTGGTACCCTCCCACCTTCATCTGTTCAGGAATCCATCAAGCTCACTAAGTATCCAAAAAAAGGGGGCTAAACTTCCCATTCAGAGTACTGAATCTGGGGTTCATGATAGAATTTTCCACCTTGAAGAAAAGCTTAAGTCATGATCAGTTTTCCTCCATAGCTAAAACAAAACAAAACAAAAAAACCAACCCACAGAGTTATCAAAGTCCAGGCTAGTAATATTAGAATATAGCGTTTACACTGCTCATGTTAGTCCTCACTCATGACCTGTGGTGATGCCTGTACATTTCAAATGAAAAACTGTTTCCCACCATTTAAAGCGAAGTAATAGTAAGAAATCTAACCAAAGCCTATCTAGAAAAACCAAACTGCTGACTTTTAGGATCTGTAACTAACACAAAGCCAAGGAGGCCAGTATGATACTTCAGCATATCTCAACCTGCTACAAAGGCAGTCACATTAATCTCTGGGCAGGGGGCCTGTATTTGGGTGGAGGGAGAGGAGGGGTGGAGGTTAGGGAGGACAACAATTATGGACCTTTATCAAATCAGGGGGAAGCAAACAGAATCCCAGGCCAGTTTTCCAACCTCACCCTATCAGCTTAAAGCCCAGATTTGCCTTGTCAGTTTTTCAAGAACGTTGCCTAAGATGGTGGCTTATTTATTTATGTCTTAGATTTGTGGATTGACTTTCTTCCAGAAGGCAATCCCAGTTGACATATACATTTATTCTTGAATATTAAATCTTTTTTGGGGGGGGACAAATTATGTCATAAAGAGTCTTTGAAGTTGGCAAAGTATTTTGTTTACTGGTTACTTCCCTGTGGACATTGTGGTTCCCCAGACTTCTTAAGCTGGTTCACCTCTTTAGGCTTTTGCATAATGTTGTGCCCTCTGCCTAGAATAACTTACTCTCTCCTTAATTTATTTGTTTATGTAAATCGTATTCCTTCCTCAAATCTGAGCTCAAGGGAGAAGCACAAGGGTAAGAACGGGCCCTGGAATCACATTGTCTGGGCCCAGATCTTGGTGCTGCTCTATTATTGACATTATGGCTTAACCTCTCAGTCCTTTGTTTTCCATCTCCATGATGGGAAGAATTTAATACTTATCTTCAGAGGCCTCCAAAGAAGGAATGTAATATGACATTGCTTAAAGAATATTCAGTTTACTGTTGTTCCCTCCTAATTTAGAACTATGTTAACAGGCTCGCCTGATTCTCTAAAATTGTCTCTTGGTGGTCCTGCAGTTTCTCATCAATCACCCCTTCCCTGAGAGAGGAAAATGAAAGGGAAAAAAAGAAAAAAAAGAAGAGCATGGAGCAAATAGAAAAAAACATCGGATAAAGAGAAACTTTGCCAGCTGAAAGGAAAGAAGGAATATTAAATAGATCAATGTTTTTCTGGTAGGGGTTGGGGAGGAGAGGAGGGAGAAATAGCTAAAAATGGTACTGCCAGTCCTGGCAGACATGTCCTGGCTCAGAAAGATCTGCTTTGAATCCAGGAACCAGCATAGGAATCTGGAACCCAACTCAGCAATTCTGAGGGTGTAGAAGAAAAATATGAGAAGAGCTGGTTGAGAAGGAAGGAGGAAAAGTGACAGGAATCATCTTTGTATAAATCCAAGTGACTGTTGGGATGTATCTATGTTTTAAGAAATTATGCTTTTTATGTCCTTTTTTTTTTTTAGGGCTGCACCTGCGGCATATGGAAGTTCTGGGGCTAGGGTTTGAATTGCAGCTGTAGCTGCCTGCCTACGCCACAGCCACAGCAACGTCAGATCCAAACTGCATGTGCGACCCTACACCACAGTTCACAGCAACGCTGGATCCTTAACCCACTGAGCGAAGCCAGGGTTCGAACCCATGTTCTCATGGACACTAGTCGGGTTCATTAATGGCTGAGCCACAACGGGAACTCCAAGGACGAGTTTTTATATGCATATACTTTTTTTTTTTTTTTTTTGTATAGCAACAAGACCTGCAAAAAGCATGTATTCACCCAAGATGTCAGTTGTTCAACTCCTTAAAATATTAGGTGAAACACTGATGACAATTACATAGCACAGAGCTGGAAGTGTGCTTTTCACTTCATAACAAAGTAGGCTAAAATTTGTTTTATTATTTAATTGCTTCTTTTTATCTTAGACTTTTGATAGAGTTCCTTTGAGTGGGCAAAATGGTTGCCATGTTTGGTGAGGATAATTTGAGGACAGGAACACTTGAATGACTCAGAAGTCTACTTCTGATGGCAAAGAAATTCTTCTTCAGCTTTCCTTTGGCATGACATTCATTCACTCAACAAAAATTTCCTGAGCCTCTACAGTGTATCAGGCCTTGTGCTATGTTGGAAATACACTACTGAACAATACAGATTCTGATAGATACCATTCTCATGATGAAACCTTTGACTCCTACTCAAGTTTGTTTAGCTGGGCAATATCTCATGTTCAAAATCTCTGTCCTAATCACATAAAGTGAACATGTCCTAAGACATCCTCTGCCAGGCTTTGCTAACGAGTACTAGTAGTTACTGAGGTGTTGATGGCAAAGAAGTGTTATATAAGGTACCCCCCTCTGAGCATTTGTGTTTGGGATATATAAAAGTATACACCTGGAAAGATAGAAAGCCTTAACATACAGGTTTTTTTTATAATTTTTATTTTTTCCATTATAGCTGATTTACAGTGTTCTGTAATTTTCTGCTACACAGCAAGGTGACCCATCACATATCCATGTATACATTCTTTTTTCTAACATTATTATGCTCCATCACAAGTGACCAGGCATAGTTCCCAGTGCTATACAGCAAGATTCCATTGCTTATCCATTCCAAAGGCTATAGTTTGCATCTGTTAACCCCAAATTCCCAGTCCCTCCCCTTCCCTCTTGGCAACCACACATCTGTTCTCCATGTCCATGATTTTCTTTTCTGTGGAAAGGTTCATTGGTGCCCTGTATTAGATTCCAGATATAAGTGAAATCATATGGTATTTGTCTTTCTCTTTCAGACTTACTTCATTTAGTATGAGAGTCTCTAGTTCCATCCTTATTATTGCAAATGGCATTATTTTGTTCTTTTTTATAGCTGAGTAGTATTCCATTGTGTGTGTGTGTCTATATATGTGTGTGTGTGTGTGTGTGTGTGTGTGTGTGTGTGTATACACACCACATCTACTTAATCCAATCGTCTGTCGATGGACATTTAGGTTTTTTCTGTGTCTTGGCTATTGTGAATAGTGCTGCAATGAACATGCAGGTGTATGTGTCTTTTTCAAGGAAAGTTTTGTCTGGGGATATGCCCAGGAGTGGGATTGCTGGGTCATATGGTAGTTCTATGTATAGTTTTCTAAGGTACCTCCGTACTGTTTCCCATAGTGGTTGTACCAAGTTACATTCCCACCAACAGTGCAGGACGGTTCCCTTTTCTCCACATCCTCTCCAGCATTTGTTATTTAAAAAGCCTTAACGCACAGGACTGAATTTCTGTAGGGAAACTTCAAGCCTATGCCCATATGTGGCATTCCCGAGGGCATACTTATATTTTGATGGTACGATATAATTAGAGTTAGCATTTATTGAGTGCTTACCAAGAAATATGCTAAACATTTTCAGTGCACAAACTCATTTCATCTTTAAATTCTAAAAAGTATCAAGAACTCAGAGAATTTGAAATTGTGATCTATTTATAGGCTTTTGGGTGCTGACAGAAGACACAAGACTGCTGGGTTGAAGACAAAGAATTTTATTACTCATGACTCAGCCCCTATGACTCAGCTCACATTACTCATGAGCATCAGCGCATGTGCATAGTTCTTTGGCCCTGAAGTTCCGTGGGGATGCCAGCATAGAGTGTGGTGTTAATAGGAGAGGAAACTTGAGCTTAGGAAACCTAAATCTTTTCTTTCTTTTCTTTTAGTTAATTTATTTTTTAAAATTGAAGTGTAGTTGATTTGCAATGTGTTAGTTTCTTGTGTACAGCCAAGTGATTCAGTTATGCGTATGTAGGTATATATGTTCTTTATCAGATTCTTTTTCACTATAGTTTATTACAAGATATTAACTATAGTTCCCTGTGCTATACAGTAGGACCTTGTTGGTTATCTACTTTGTATATAGTAGTACCTGTTCATCCCAAACTCCTAATTTATACTCCCCTTTTCCCTTTTGTAATCATAAGTTTGTTTTCCATGTCTGTGAGTCTATTTCTGTTTTTTGTTTGTTTTTTTGGATTTTTTTTTGTGTTTTGTCTTTTTAGGGTTGCACATGAGGCATATGGAGGTTCCCAGGCTCGGGGTCGAATTAGAGACAGCTGCCGGCCTGCACCACAGCCACAGCAACACGGAATCCCAGCCATGTCTTCAACCTGCACCATAGCCCATGGCAACACTGGATCTTTAACCCACTGAGTGATACCAGGGATCAAACCAGTGTCTTCATGGATATTAGTTGGGTTCGTTAACCACTGAGCAATGACAGGAAACTCCTGTTTCTGTTTTGTTGTAAGTTCATTTGTATCACTTTTTTTTTGGGATTCCAATATGATATTTGTCTCTGACTGACTTCACGTAGTATGATAATCTCTAGGTCCATCAGTTTTGCTGCAAATGGTATTTCATTTTTTATGGCCAAGTAATATTCTATTGTATATATATATATACCACATCTTTTTTATCCATTCATCTGTTGATGGACATTTAGGTTGTTTCCATGTATTGGCTATTGTAAATAGTGCTGTTATGAACAGTGGGGTGCATGTAGCTTTTCAAATTAGAGTTTTCTCTGGATATGTGCCCAGTTATGGGATTGCAGGATCAATAATAACTCTTTTTAGTTTTATAAGAAACCTCCATTCTATTCTCCATGGTGGCTGTACCAATTTACATTCTTGCCAACAGTGTAGGAAGGTTCTTTATTCTCCACACCCTCTCTAGCATTTGTTGTTTGTAGATTTTTTGATGATGGCCATTCTGAATTGTATGAGGTGGTACCTCATTGTAGTTTTGGTTTGCATTTATCTAATAATTAGCAATGTTGAGCATCTTTTCACTTGCCTGTTGGACATCTGGGTATCTTCTTTGGGGAAATGTCTATTTAGGTCTTATGTGTTTTTTTTTTTCTTTTTTGTCTGCCTCACAGCATATGGAGTTCCTGGGCCAGGAAAGATAGGAGCTACACTTGCTACCTATGCCACAACTGGGGCAACACTTGGTCCTTTAACCCACATCCCAGGCCAGGGATCAAACCCACCTGGTGCTGCAGAGATGCCACCAATCCCATTGTGCCACAGCAGTAACTCCTGTGCACATCCCCTCTACCTCACACCCACAGTATGTGGAAGTTCCCAGGGCCAGGGATTGAACCTGCACCACAGCAGTGACCTGAGCTACTGCAGTGGCGTCGGATCCTTAACCTCTGCTATGCCATGAGGGAACTCCTTCTGCCTGTTTTTTGTTTTTTTTTTTTTGATATCTCCGTGTAGGGTTTTATTTTAAAAAAATCTAACCATAGTATACATATTGTTATGCAGCCTCCTTTTTTCTGTGTTTCCTTATCATGCACATATATTTACCTAACTTTAAAAATATAGTTTGTATACAACACTGTAAATCAACTATACGTTAATAAATTTAAAAAAATAAATTAAATAAAAAGATAATGTACCTCCCCAAAATAGTTATAGACTTCCTTACTAATGATATGCTAACTTACTTAATAAATCTCTTCCTTTTTTACATTTAGGTTGCTTTCCATTTTTTTCCCTTCTAATATTAGTGTTTCAAGGAATATTTTTTTACTCAATGAATTTTATTACATTTATAGTTGTATAATGATCATCACAACCAAATTTTATAACATTTCCATCCCAAACCCCCAGCCCATCCCCCTACGCACAACCTGTCTCCTTTGAAAACCATAAGTTTTTCAAAGTCTGTGAGTCAGTATCTGTTCTGCAAAGAAGTTCATCGTGTCCTTTTTTTAGATTGCACATGCAAGTGATAGCATTTGATGTTGGTGTCTCACTGTCTGACTAACTTAGTGTGGTAATTTCCAGGTCCATCCATGTTGCTGCAAATGCCAGTATTTCTTTCCTTTTAATGGCTGAATAATATTCCATTCCACTTCTTCTTTATCCACTTCTCTGTTGATGGATATTTAGGCTGTTTCTATGTCTTGACCATTGAATATAGTGCTTCAGTGAACACTGGAGTACATGTATCTTTTCGAGTCATGGTTTTCTCTGGATAGATGCCCAGGAGTGGGATTGCTGGATGAAATGGTAATTCTATTTTTAGATTTCTGAGGAATCTCTATACTGTTTCCCACAGTGGTTGCACCAATTTACATTCCCACCAACAGCGTAATAGAGTCCCCTTTTCTCCACACCCTCTCAAGCATTTATTGTTTGTAGACTTTTTGATGACGGCTATTCTGGCAAGTGTAAGGTGGTACCTCATAGTAGTATTGATTTACATTTCTCTAATAATTAGTGATGTTGAGCATCTTTTCATGTGTTTTTTGGGTATCTGTAAGTTTTCTTTGGAGAATTGTCTGTTTAGATCTACTGCCCATTTTTTAATGGGGTTGTTTGTTTTTTTGGTATCGAGCTGCAGAAGGTGATTATAAATTCTGGAGATTAATCCCTTGTCAGTCGCTTCATTTGCAAATATTTTCCCCCATTCTGTGGGTTGTCTCTTCATTTTGTTTAGGGTTTCCTTTGCTTCTGCCTATTTTTTGATTGGGTTGTTTATTTTTTTGGTATTGAACTGTATGAGCTGTTTGTATACTTTGGAAATTAAGCCTTATTGGTTGTACCATTTGCAGATACTTGCTCCCAGTTCATAGGTGGTCTTTTTGTTTTATTTATGGGAAACCTAAATCTTTTATAATGGCCAGTAAGTATGCCTGCCTTTTGCTCTGAGGGAGATGCTGTTTCTGTCGTCCACAGTTTCTTGCTTTACAAAATCCTTGGGAAGCTAGTCGGAAACAGAAGGCAGTCAGTATCTTACAAGATATGTAGAAATACGAGGGACTCATGGAGAGCAGTGTTGCCTAAATAGGTGCTGTGAATATCCTCATATGCCACTGAATAAACTGAGATTTAGGAATGTCAGGTGACTTGCCGCAGGTCACAAAATTAGTACATGTGTGACTAGCATTTGAACTAGACAGTCTGATTCCAGAGTACATGTAGTGTTTTAGTTTATATGGCTGAAAGCTGAATCTATACTTGGGTGCAGCTGGGTTTACTGAGGAGGCACTTGGGTGGGCAGCAAGGACTTACCCTTTCTGGAGGGCACCCTTTACCTACTTATGAATTTCCATGTTTTAAACCACTGTGCCACTGAGCTGAATCTGATACATGCATAGACTGAAGAGTTTTGTGTTACAAAAGGGTTTACCACCTCTACTGCAGAATTTTGTATATAGTTGTTTTCTATTTCATTATGGTTTTACATTCTGCCATATTTAAAACACCCTTAATTATACAGTCTGTACTTATACCTCTTTTGGTTAAATTAAACAAGGAATGCAAAACTGATACACTCGTTTCCCTGAAGATAATTTTGGCAATAATTGCAGAACTGAGTGAACAACACCAACTGAGACTGAGTTGAAAGTGTGATTTTGATACATTTTACTAGAAATATATGGGAGATTCATTATATATCTTCAGAATTCTGCTTATTTACATCTTAGCATGCTAAGCAGAGTTTTTAGAGATCATTTTAGCCTCACAAGGAGTGACATAGATATTCACATTCATACAGCAAATCTAAATCATATAACCCAATCAGTTGTCTTATCAAGGTCTTTTATACTCTACTCTCCAAACTCCAAATCTGCTTCTAAACCAAGTGGAAATGCTATGAGAGTTAGAATAAAAGAATACAAAGAACACTGAACTTCAAAGCTGAGATCTGCCACCAGTGAACTCAAGCCAGACATTGTTAGCTTTACTTTCCTGGTCTGTAAAATTTGTGCTGGGGTGCGAGATCTGTGGCTTTTCCCCATAGTACTAATTGGAATATGATTCTAATACAGTAAATTCTTTTGGGAAGCCAGTACCTAGAATTGAGTTTTACACTCTTTATAATTAAGAACAAGGACTTTGGAACCAGGCAGACCTAGGACTGAATCCTAGCTCTGCTGGTTATATAAATTTGGACATATTGCTTAACTTCTTGATTCTCTATAAAATAGAAATAGTACTTTCCTTTCCATCAGTATTTCTGCATAAACCCAAACCAAACTATCTCCTTTGACCTCACATTTCTATTTTGTTCTTACCATAATTTCTTTTACTTTTTTTTATTTTTGTCTTTTTAGGGCTGTACCTACAACATATGGAGGTTCCCAGGCTAGGGGTCCAAGTGGAACTGTATCCACTGGCCCACACCACAGCCACAGCAACGCAGTATCTGAGCTGCGTCTGAGACCTACACCACAGCTAATGGCAATGCTGGATCCTTAACCCACTGAATGAGGGCAGGGATCGAACCTGCGTCCTCATGGATACTAGTCAGATTCGTTCCCACTGACCCATGACGGGAACTCCTACTATATCTTTTACAATTAAACCTCCTAAGAATTGTCTCACTATTGTCTTTACTTTCTCATCTTCCTTTGACTTTATAACAATGTGACTTCTAATTTTTATGACTTCCACTGATAACTGTTTTCACTAAGGTCTCTAATGACTGCCTTTTGGCTAAATCCAAAAAAACATTTCTCAGTTATCTCTCAGCAAAATCCGGCATAGTCAACCATTCTCTCCTTGAAACACTCTCTTCCTCTGGCTTCCAGAAATTTACCTTCTACCATCTAGTCTTCTTTCTCTGTTTCCTGTGGGGCTCCTCTTCTGTTTTCCCCTTATATGTATTGTTGCCCCACACAGGTCTGTTCCAGGTCCTCTTTTTTTTTCCTTCTACAAAATCCTTTGTATATCTTAAGTGTTTGCATGTCTTCAAGGACCACCTCACATATATGCTGATAATGCCTGAATCTTTATCTTCAGCCCATAGTTTCTCTGAGTTTCAAATCCACACACACAACTGCATCCCGATTCTTTGTACTTGCTTGTCCCACGGATATGTACCAAAACACATCCCGATAAAACTGATTACTTTTCTGCCCACATTAGTTCCCCTATTTTAGTGATGGGGTTTCCAGCCACTCAGTGGCTCAAGCCGGAAACCTCGGCATTATCCTTTTCCTTTGCTTTCCCTTCACCCCCACCTCCATCTTCAACCAAGCAGGGTTCCTCTTGAATATCTCTTGAATCTGTCTCTTCATCTCTGTGGTCATTTTCTGAATCAAACCACCACCATCTTTCATCTCTATTGCTGCAAAATTCCCCTCATTGATCATATTAATCAGTCTTGCTGCCATTCTTCATACTGCAGCTGAATTGATTACATCATTTCCCTGATTATACTCTTTCAAAAGATTTATATTGCTTTCCAGCTGAAGTCTAGACTTCAGTCTAGATTGAAAAAGTATAGATTTTTTTTTTTGGGGGGGTCACACGTGTGGCATGTGGAAGTTCCCAGGACAGGAATCAAACCTGTGCCACAGCTGTAACCAGAGCCACAGCAGTGACAACATCTAATCCTTAACCCTCTGAGCCACCAGGGAACTCTTGAAGTCTTGACTTTTTACAGTAAGTTATAAGACCCTTTGTGGTGTAGACTCTGCTCACCTCTCCAGCTTTGTCTTTCCCGTCTCTCCCTGTTCTTTCACCACACCTTGGTTCTATCAAGCCACACACTTGATGCTCCTTTGAAAGAACTCCTTTCGGTTCTTCAGATTGAGCCAGGCTCTTTCTCACCCCAGGCCTATGCATGCTTGTTATTCTCTTTGGTGGGAACCTCTCTCGAAACTCTTCCCCTTCTTTATCCATATCTCCACCTCCAAAAATCTTTTCCCGATCTTTGAAACTCCTGTTGGATATGCTCCTTATATGTTATATAATATATACATTACACACACGTTTCCCTTTATATTTGCCCTATCATCACACTTGCTACCTTGTATTACAATCCTGTGTTTATTTATCACTATTACCCACTACGCTAAACTCTGTGAAAGCAGAGGTCCTGTCTGTTTTGTAGATATTCCTTGCACTTATCAAAGCTCAACACATACTAAGAACAGAATCCACAAATAAAGTATTTACTGAATGAACAATGTATGGAAATCACACATTAATTTGTTTAATAAGTGATGCTCTTTAGCCATAATTAAGAGTAGGATATGAAAAACATTTTTAGAAGTTTTGGGATCACGGTGGGTGTGATATATGCCTTTTGGCCTCTATCTGTATTTAAGAATCCTTCAGCCCCACAGAGGGGATTCAGTGGCCTTCATAATGAGAGGAGGGTAGGAGAGAGAGAACAGAATGATGGAAGAGGCTCATTGGGCAGGACTCTGGGTCCCCAACATGGCTTTCATCAGAGCAGCTCAGATTTTTTTTTTTTTTTTTGTGCACTGACATGGCATGTTATATTTTATATAGGAAAAGAAGTAAGAAAAAGTGAAACAAAAAGAAAACAAAAAGCCCTGATATAAGCAGACTATCAAAACAGGTCTTATAAAGATGGTTCTATAATTAAGTAAGGAAACTGAAATATTTGCTTTAAAAGATATAACGGAGGCATATGTTGTGGTCACTGCAACATAGTATATACTGGTATTACCAAGAAAGGATACAGTGTTTTTAAAAAACTGTCCCAGGATGCTGGAGTGGTATATCATCTTCTTCCTTTTTTTTTTTTTTTCTTTTTCTTTGGCTGCATCTGTGGCATGTGGAAGTTCCCAGGCCGGGGACTGAACCCACTCCACAGCAGTGACAACACTGGATCCTTAATCCGATAGGACATCAGGGAGCTCCTTTCTTAAAAAAACTATCTTCTTATCTCTTCTTAAATCAATTAAATTGAGTTATACTACCAACTGATATGTATTAACAAGATTAGTAACAGACCGTGAAAATTTCCTTTATCTTCTTGTTCTTTTCTGTGTCTCTTCTGTGTTTTTCTATTGTTTTAGAAAAACTGTACCTGTATATTATAGGATTTTTTGCTGAATAGACAGGGAGAAACATAATAATCAGACTTAAACAATTAAATCAAACCCAGTACTAATAGTTTTTAATCATAATCTGCTACCTTTGCCAATGCATAGTCAGAGATTTCATACCTTACAGTTGCCAAGTGAAATTCTGCATCTCCACGTCCCACTTATCTAACATTAGCAACAGTAAGGTATTAGCCAAAAATATTGCTATTGGAGGAGAAGGCTTAGGAGATAGATATTCTCTCAGTCATTCATTCGTTCATCCAAAAGTATTTATTGGGAGCCTGCTGTGTGCCAAGCACTTACGACATTTCCCAGTGTTTGGAGAGATATCAGTGAAAAAAACAGATAAGGTCCCTGCTGTTATAAAGCTTGTATTGTGATGGGGAAGAGAGAGACAGAAAATAAGGAAACAAGTAAACAATATAATTGTGAGAGGCGATGAGCTGTATGAAGCCAGAAGAATGTTAATGTGCTGAGGATTGATACCTTGGGAAGGTGGGGGTGGATTAAGGCTGCTATAGCCAGGTGGGCTCTGAACTGAGCTAAGTGATGAGAAGGAAGCAGTCATATGAGGAAATAAGGTCAGAGTCTGCCAATGGAAGAGAGCAGTGAGGGCAAATTTCTCCCACGCCTTCCCCTGTGGTTCTTAAGAAGGAAGTACCTAAACGGTATGAGAGGTGCCAGGCTTTCCTAGGCTATTTCAGGGAACAGGACTAAGGGGTTTGCTGGGAAGGCATACTACACTGCCTAAAAAGACATCATGGAGAAAAAAAAGTGAAGGAAGGGAGAAAAGTCGCATGAGTTACTGTTTTTTTTAAGGTCACACTTGCAGCGTATGGAGGTTCCCAGGCCAGGGGTCTAATCAGAGCCACAGCTGCCAGCCTATGCCACAGCCACAGCAATGCAGGATCTGAGTCATGTCTGCAGCCTACACCACAGCTCATGGCAACGTCAGATCCTTAACCCACTGAGCGAGGACAGGGATTGAACATGCAACCTCCTGGTTCCTAGTCCGGTACGTATCCTCTGTGCCACGATGGGAACTCTGTCACATGAGTTCTTTTATACAAAGTTATGTGCTTTGGCAAAATGTCTTTTTTTTTTTAATTTAAAAACAATCTTAAAACTGGAACACGAAATCCTCAACAACAAATGCCCCTAAATTGTGTGGCCATTTAATTGGAACCTGTGCTCATCCCAATTGGCCACTAGATAGCAGCATTGCCCATCAAATGTATTAGAGTTTAGCACAAGAAAATGAATCCCACAGGTACTTTAACTCTCCCATCTCTGTTTCCAGTCCTCCTCTATCTTGCCTGTAATCCACCCCTTAACTCCTTGCCATCCACCTAACCTAGAACACAATCTCCATGTTCTGGCTAAGCACGCTGTTTAGACAAGAATCTCTGACTCATTAGGAAAAAAATAACATCAGCACATTTAACCTTGTTGGAGGTGTCTTGACCCTACCCCTCACCGTGGACCCTTTCAATGAGCAATGGGAGCTTTGGGGGCCCCTGGGGCTGTGACTGGCTCATTCTGCCTACTTCTTTAGGATCAGACCTGTTATTGGGGACAGGGAAATTTAACATTGTTAGGTTAGGGAGCAAGGAGCCTTGTTCCCTTTGCTTTGTTGTTGGACCAGCTGTCAGCTGGTAGGTTTGGTGGCAGCAGACCTGGCCTCGCTGGTCTTTCCCAGCAGCCCAAGCTGTAGTTACCTGCATGCAGATTTCATGTTCTGTGCTTTAGCTTTATTTTTAAATTGGAATTTTATGAAAAAAGTATGCAAGAGAATGACTTCAGTAAGAGAAAAAGGGAGGAGAAAGAAATGACAGAATTTTAGCTGTAGCTACACAGGCAGAGTAAGTGTAAGATTTTTAAGTATGGTGTAAGATTTATATATAAATAGGTCATGAGAATTTATAATATGGACTTTGCTTCCTTCCAAAGAAGGATTCGAGGCATCTTACAACAGAACACATTGCTATGAATGTTAGGTAATGTATTCATTCAAGATATATTTAGTGTACTCCATTTATGTGCTGGGAACAGGGGAGTATATGGGTGGACAAGATAGACATGGGCCAGACTCTTATGAAGCTTCTGTTGCAATTAAATAAAGATATGAATGAGATCAGAAGTCATATAAGAATGTGTGTGTGTGTGTGTGTGTGTGTGTGTGGTGGTGGTGGTGGTGGTGGTTCAGAGCTGGAATGAATCTTAAAAGATCATCATTTCCAATACACTTCATTTTATAGATGAGAAAATGGTGGCTCAGAAATATTGTGACTGATTCAGAGGTGAGACAGTTCATTTAAGCACTGAAATTTGCTCTGAGAAAATTGGAAAACACCCTGGGTTACTTAGCTTTGAGTGCTTGATGAAAGGAAAGAGAATAGTGTGGAATGGGTAACTTCTTTTGGGGACTACTAATTTACTAAAGACATGATCATATAGATCCTTATATCGTGAACACAGAAATGAGGGACAATGAAACATTCTTCAAATAACTATTTAAAAATAATCAGCCCCTTGATGAAATTAAGCCATACAGTATTGAGTTGTATTTCAGTGAAGGGATTTCCGTGTGGGGTTAAACTACTTACATAGTCCAAAAATGTAACTTTCTTTAATCTAACTTGACATAATTTAACTTGACATAGAATAGAACCAAAAGAATCTAGAGAAATGTTTGACTCTTAGATTCTAATACTGAACAACACTATGTGAATATGATTTGTGAAATTCTTTTTTACTGCCCCCCCAACCCCCTAAGCTTCCTGATCCAGTTAGCTCTTTTTAAAAAAATAGCATGTTTCTGGGCCCAACTTATCTGTATAGTTGCCTCAGTATGTACTTTTGGCTTAGGTAGACTCATCTTGAGAGAGAAATAGAAGGAAATATTCATAAAAGAAATACACTGGGAGGATCGCATGTGTTGTCTGTCTTATTTTTCATTAGAACATAAATTCCTAGAGCTGGAATTCTGTCTTGGATTTTTGGTTCTGTTGGTAGCACACTGTGCTCAATAAAAATTAACCCATCAATCAACAGGACAGACAATCCTATCTTGCCAGAAGCAATACTTCCTGTTTGTCTCATAGAAAGCCAATTAGAGTGTTAGGATGTTGTAATGGATATATAAACTAAGGAAAATGGGGAAAAAATCCCGCCAAACAGCAAATGAAAATAAAATTGAATGAAAAAAAGATAACAGTAAAGTATTTAGGGAAAACTACTGTCCAAATCAGTTTTTCCCCTTGACAGTCTCATTTGACCTATCATAAGTGTGATGGAAGTTTGGCTACATGGGTGGCATCTTGGATGACCCATTTCCCTTCTGGAAGATGCTGTTCAGGGTGGGTCAAGGTGACACTGTCCATCTTCCTAACAGCTCATCCAGAGGCCACTCACTGCAACACTTCTAGCAGCCTTGCCAACTGTCTGCCACCAGCACCATCAGGGCTCCAGCTCCTGAGCTCCTGAGCTCCCCTGGCATAGCCTCACTTGATCAGAAAACAAAAAGAACAGTTCATCTGGGAAGGGATAAATAGAGCACTATTGACTACAAAGAAGAAAGGGAGGATTGGTGTGGGGAAGAAAAATGAGACAGGCACATTGGGAATTGTTCCTGTCACAAACCCTCCTGAGAACTGATGAAAGCCAAGAAGCCTTTCTCTAGAACACAAACATATGCATATGCATGCACAGTTTTGCATATATTTCATAAATTCCCTCTTCCTTACACACAAACACCTCTTATTTTAAAAAGTTAGACTATAGAAGCTCTAAGTTTCCAAATCTTATTAACAACCAAGAAACTCTGAAAAACTCTTTAATCATGGCAACTTTTTATATTAAAGGATTTTGTTTCTCCAGTTGTAGAAGTGCATGTTTCAGATACACTCATTTTTAGAAGCAATTGCTAGAACACTAAGAATGACCAAAATGGAAAATTATAAGGGTAAAAACACTTGTTATCAGTGTTTTTTCTCTTGTTGAATATCACACCTTTTTTAAGACTTCTACATATTCACTTACCCAAAATAATTTTGTTTCAAAGAAAAAAAGACTTCATTTCATTGCCAAATTCTGGAGAGTTCAAATCACCTGATATTTGACTATTCAGGGCTCTTTGGGAAAATACAAATCACAAAAGGAAATGCAGTTTCATCATCTACCAGGCTCCCGCATGCTGTATCCTGAATGGAGAGGGCACATTGTCAAGTCCAGTTAAAGATGTGCTAACTGCAAATTGCTTATTTTCCCATGGCTTCATTGTAGGAATGTGAGGCTCATTCTCATCTCTTTTTGAAGGCAGGTCTAGGACCCTCAGTTTTACTTTTTTTTTTTTTTAACCAAGCAGTGAAGAGGTTTTCACTTGAGGGTGGAGCGCTAAGGCAGCTGTCCCTGGACCATCTGCAGCAAAGACACAGGAGAAACTTTCTCTGCCTGCCCTCGTAGCACTTGGAGAAGCAGAAGGGGCAGAGTAACAGCTGGCAAAGAGAAAATGTGGGAGGAAGTGAGGGAAAATCAATAAAACAGAGATGAAAAAATAATGTGCTCTCTATACCATAAAGGAAAAGCATGATGAAGGCCCAGGTTAACTCCCATAATGCTTTCGGGGATCAGAGAAATGACACTGTCAAAAGAGAGCATTAGTTTTCTGAAGCCTACAGGCTGAATTTTATTTATTTAAAGTTAACTCCCATTTTAATGCAAAAAAAGATAGCATATTCTACATCAAAGGGAGAAAAACTTTTCCTAATGTATCCATTTCTCTTCTGAAGTACATGAGCTGTCGCCATATAATGCTTTGTGGTGTTTTCTTGACTGCTTGCTTTTCTTTGCATCAGGAAATGCACAGTAAACAGACTCAGGCCTGGGTCTGCTGTTTCTCAATGCCAAATGGCAATTGTTTGATTTTGTGTATGTTTTTGGACGCATTGTTAGTTTTAACTAAGATCTATATATGTTGCATGAATGCTATTTCAGAGCAGGAGAGAAAGAGAATCAGATGTGGATATGAAATCAGTCCTTGGTAAATTGTGTAAAAGTGTGAACCACAAGCTGTTGAGAGGATTGAGCTGGAGTAGCCTTTGGGGAATAGTTCAGTTTTCTGTGGTGACCGTTCTATTCTGCTTGGGAGTTCAGTTGATGACTGCCTGGATCTAGTCACAACTTGACCTCTAATGAAGATGGCACAACCTATCAGCTTCCTGGATATTGTTTCTATAGCTGTAATAATAGACCAAAATTGCCATCTTTCTGAACTGCCCATCTTCTCATTGTTCTTTGTATACTTTGTTCATTTTTGAGCCTAAGTTCTAACTTGTTTTCTCTGTGTATAGAAATTAATTTTAATATGCTATCATGGGTAAGGCCATGGACTTGCAGTCTCATGACCTGTGTTCAACACCCCCTGGTCTGCCATTTACAAGCTGTGTGATAATTACTTAGCAGCTCCATGTCTCAATTTCCCCATCTGAAAATGGGATAAGATTACCCACCTCACAGGGATGTTAGAAGTAAATAAGTAACATACAAAAGTTGGTTAGAATGGTACCCAGTACATAGTAAGTTTTTCATTATAGAGTGTTTGCAGTGATGATGATTGTTGTTATTTTTCTAATTACAGCATAACTTTTTTCTCTGGGGAACTACTGCTCCCCTGCTCTTCTTCTGGTGGGGTTTAGATAGGGCCGACCCCACCTGCTTCTGTTCCAGGGGTGGAGACTTAACCCAGGCCTAGCCAATCTGTGTATTCTGCAGCCCCCCCCCCCGCCCCCCGCCCCCAGGTATAGAGATCGACTCAGCAATGGAAAAATGATATAAGTTGGTTTAATTAGGGTAAACCACAGGAGTTCATTTAGAACTCTTGGGAAAGATAAGCCATCAATGTTTTGTATGGTTAAGGGAAGATGTAAGCCTGGCAGCTACCATGGAGAGTCAGTCAGTCTGAGACTAAAGCTAGTGCGGATGAAAGCAGAAACCACGATATGGAAAGCTAAAGAGAAACCAATTTAAATTGTAGGACTCCGTGACTGCAGCCATGCTGGGAGGCCCAGGACCACTCCTTCTGCAGAAGTCAGTTTGTATTAGGCTTTTCTCCTTGGCACTTGAAGGGCTATCACTAACTCCCACAGACACCACCTTTGTCCTCTACCTATTCAAATCCAAAACCCATCCTTTGTGGCACAGTGCCTTCTGAAAGTGATGTCTCCTTTTCTAAATTCCCATAGCACCCACTATTCGTGCCATCTGGTTAGTACTTACTACCCACATTAGAAAGTTTACTTTTGCAAATGCACTTACTGTATCTCTGCAGTGCTATAGTTTGGTTCCATGTTTTACTCTTTGGTGATCCCCATAGCCACTAGCATGTCTGGTATTTTGCACTATTTGCCAGATATTTATTATTTGAATTCCTTTTACTCTCTTATGCCCATCATAAGCAAATCATACCTCAATACCCATTGGAATACATGGAATTAACTAGAGGTGGGTTGTTCAGAACCCTAACAACAGAATAGGGTTGTTACATGTGGGAAAATTTTAAGAGGGGAGCCCAGCCCCTTGTCACCTGTGAGAAGCAACAGTAATAGTAAGTGGACTTGTTTATATTTGTCCCATCAGACTGTAACAGCAAAGACTGGCTCTGTTTTTTAAACTCTTTCCTCCAATCAGTGCTTTATGTTCCCCAGTGCTTTGCATAGTGCCTATGCAAAGTTGCTTAACAAATGCTTGTTTAATGAATGCTGCATTTACAGTGCAAGGGGCTTTCAGATCAATTACCTATCCCTTACCAACATCGATGGGAAATGAAGTAAGAAAGGAATTGCTGGTTCTATGAAGCCAACACCTTCCTATCATTATTCTAAGGCCCTTCTGCAATCACCTTATTTCTCCAAATCACAATAATAAATAAAGCCATTTCTTGGGATGACAGATGAGGTGTAATGACAATAGCGTCTCTGGAATTTCTAGGTCTGTGAAAAAACTGCTATGAATTCCAGACCCAACAAAGAAATGCTTACTGTCATTAAAGTGAGTAAGTGGAGGGGTATGAAAGCTGAATCACAGATTTAGAAAAAGGCACTGCATTGGAATGTTCAACATATACACAAAGAATTCTGGGTATGGATCAGTCTTCTTTTCTCAGATAACATTATGTAGCATTAGTTCTGTAGCAGTTTCATGTAATATAAATTGAAGAAAATACAAAGCACTTTTCCTTTAAATTGTTTGTTCTCTCCCACTGAAAGTATAAATATAATGGTCATCCCCTTTCCCCACTCAATAGTTTCCATTCATTCATTTCTTCATTTATTCTTCACTGGCCAAAGTTATTGTCTTAAAAATTATTTTTATTATTTCAGTGCTCTTGTCAAAACTTTCATTTGCTCCTGGAGCATAAAATCCAAGCTAAACTAGATGCTCAGTGCGAAGTGAAACCAGTCAGACAATTAGCAACACCCAATGCTACGGCTTACATGTGGAAACTAAAAAGACACAATGAACCTCTTTGCAGAACAGACAGTGACTCACAGACTTTGGAAAACCTTGGTTTTTCAAATAAGACAATCTGGGGGGTGGGGGGATGCACTGTGGGTTTGGGATACAAAATCTATGAAATTGATTTGTGATGATTCATGTACACCTATAATTGAAATAAAATCCATTAAGAGAAAAAATAAACTAGATACTCAAGCCATTCAATAGTTTGACTCCAGTTCACCTTTCCGCATGTAGACTTTCCCCGATCCCCTCATCCAAGCCTCAATTCCATTCACCTTTGTATATTTACTCTTTCCTCTCTTTCCTTCTCACTTTTATACTCCTGAAATCATTCTGTCTGTTCAAGCATATTTTCTCTTTCAAGTAATATTCTTTAACCACACCAATGAAAATTAGCTTTCCTTCCTCAATTCCTAGAGTATTGATGGTCTATGTCACTCATTTCTTTTATTTATTTATTTTTTTTGTCTTTTGTCTTTTCAGGGCCGCACCCACAGCCTATGGAGGTTCCCAGGCTAGGGGTTGAATTGGAGCTATAGCTTCTGACCAGCAGCCACTGCAACGCCAGATCTGAGCCACATCTGTGAACTACACCACAGCTCAAGGCAATGCTGGATCCTTAACCCACTGAGCGAGGCCAGGAATTGAACCCACAACCTCATGGTTCCTAGTCAGATTTGTTTCCACTGTGCCACGACGGGAACTCTGACTCATTTCTTTTATTGTCTCAGATTTTTATCAGTTCATGTGAATGCATTATCTCTTCTTCACTATGAATGTCTTCATGGCAGAGATCACACCCTGGATTTCTTTGCATTGTGCCTTACATATAATCTGGATTATTTCAATGATTATTGTGGTGATAATTTAGGTGATATCCTTTCACTATTCATTCCTGGGGAGAGTTTATCATTTTTCATTTAGTAATGTCAATTGCCATAAAATTCTCAAATTTATAAATATTCTTCATGGCTGAAATTAATCAGAATTATTTTCCAAAATGATCTGCTTTTACAAAGATGTTAATTTTAATCTACCAAGTACTTTATAAATCAATTAAAAGAACCCCACCAGGTATCCAGTAGAAAATGGGGAATGGGGTATACATAAGCTAATGAATGGCTACTAACATGCGAAAAGATGGGTGTCTTTACAAAAAAAATTAAAGTGTAATTTGAAGTCAAATTTCATCTTTCACTTATGAGACTGATAGCAATTAAAAAATTAAAATTGCCAGTGAACAGTGTAGAAAGAAGTGTGGAGAAACAGGAATCTACATATACTGTCTGGAGTACAAAGTTGGTATAGCCTCTTGGGAGGGCTATTTAGCAATACACATGAACATTTAAAATTTACCTAACCTTATAGTGAAGAGTTTCACTTTTAGGCATTCTATAGATATAATCATATAAGTACATAATCATTTCTATATGTTAAAATATGTTCATTGTGGTATTATGTATAATAGCACAAGGCTACCTAGTACACTTCAGTGGACATTCACCTAAGGTTGAGTATCAAGCTGTGGTGGGGCTGGACTTGAATCCAGGGAAGCCCAACTCTATGCTTATAACTGCCAGGCTTTATTAGTGCCAACTGAACTTACTTAAGGACATTCTCTCAGGAGCTCAAAATCCTCTGTAGATATTATCTGTTTTTTGGCCAGAAGGAAGGGTAGTTAGGAATAAGTCATAAACATCAATAGTCATTAAACAAGTCAGCAATAGAGACAAGACAAGAATTCCTATCTTCTTGACCCAATCCATAAAGCACTCTGCCATTTCTCATCTCAGTTTTGAGTTGACACACATTTATTTAACTTGGTGACATGTCTGCAGAAAAAAAAATGTTCTAATGAATCTTTCAGGGTGTTCTGATAGCTGCTCTGTTTTGAAGTGTATCTGATGAAAGATTTATATATTAGATTTATTAAAAACACGTCCTTTACTTTGGGGTCTTAGGTGGATAGTAAAAGGAAGAATATGGCGTGTTCAACCCAGCAGTTATGATTCCCCATAAATAGCTAAAGGATGGTCCACCAGGGGATGTCAGGTTAAAAAGATGCTCTGTGGAGTTCCCGTCGTGGCGCAGTGGTTAACGAATCCGACTAGGAACCATGAGGTTGCGGGTTCGGTCCCTGGCCTTGCTCAGTGGGTTAACGATCCGGCGTTGCCGTGAGCTGTGGTGTAGGTCGCAGACGCGGCTCGGATCCTGCGTTGCTGTGGCTGCAGCATAGGCCAGTGGCTACAGCTCCGATAAGACCCTAGCCTGGGAATCTCCACATGCCGCAGGTGCGGCCCTAAAATGACAAAAGGCAAAAAAAAAAAAAAAAAAAAAAAAGATGCTCTGAGAAGGTGGATGTACTTGGCCTCTCTATCTCAAGATGCAGAAACAGAGATACCACAAAAAATAGCCTTGCCTTCATTCCCTATGACTTAAAATTTCATATTTCTTTTGCGAAAGCAGGCAACTAATTCTTTTCCTGCTTGGTTTGACTTACAAAGCTCCCACTGCATTTGGAAAAGATGAAATCCCCACAATAGGATGCAAACACAAGTGCCACATGCCTAATGAATTTAGGAAGGAGAAAGATCAGAAGTACAAAGGTCTTTCAAAATGGACATCGGTACACAAAATCATAATTCCTTCTAGGAAGTCAACTGTAGAAGGGACACCAGAGGACAGGACATAAGGGTTCAATTCATTCTCCCTGTCTCTGTTTCTTAATTAAATTTTAGGACATGCCAAAAATATTCTAGGATTTGGAAGAGAAAAAGGTAAAAGGGTTGTTAAGAGCACACAATTTCAAGATTCATCTCTGAAAGCTAGGCTAATATATCAACCTGGATTAGTCTGCCAAAAATATGAAAATATAAAAACATAATAAATTAGTCAGTTGTCCATGGCTATAATCTGTTTGCCTGATGCCAGATGTACTTATGATAGGAAAAACAGCTGGCTTTAAAACAGCTGGAAAATGTTAAGCACTTACATAACACATTTTTAAAAAGTATCAGATGGGTTGGTATCTTATTAGGGTATGCAGTTTAAAAGAAGTGGCTATGATTTAACTCGGACCAATGATAAGTTTTTCCATTTTAGCATTTCAGTGTTCATTTAGGGAACTATAATACCATGTAGAATAAATCCTTTATTAAATCAATGCATTCATTATCTGAAATAGAAGTTTTATTCAATCACTGTATTTTGATAGAGTAGACTATTATACATGAGTAGGAGATAATGGATTGAAGAGAGTGTCCTTGAAGGAGAGGAGCTCAGGTCTCCTTTCTTGCAAATTCCCAGGAGACAAGTCAGTTTCTGATGCCATCAAGACTTCAGAAGGCTGGCAGGGACTGTGAGGCAGCCCTATGTGGTATAACAAATCAGTGGCATGAACCAGCTAACCATGTAACTGGTGAGAGGAAGGAATGAAATCACTTCTGCTTAAAATCTGTCGATGTCATCTTTTAATCTATTTAGGGTGATCAGCTCAGCTGGCTTTACGGCAACCCAGCCATGTGCATGGAAAGGACTCACTAGAAGCCATCATCAAAGTTAGTAAATCTGTTTCTGCTCTCTGCAAGCTCTACTTGCTAAGCCTGATCTTTCCATCTCTCTTACTACCCAACAGTTAGAAAAAGAGCAAGAACTCTAAGGAGTGATAAGAGGGAAGATGAGACACACTTGGCAGACATGCACATATATGACACAGATCTGAAAAAAAAAAAAATTCTAATAGGTATTTTCACAGCCTGATACACGTAAGCAAGAGGGAGATCAAGGCTCATTTAAAAGTGCTTACTTTCGGAGTTCCCTTTGTGGCTCAGTGGTTAACAAATCCGACTAAGAACCATGAGGTTGCGGGTTCGATCCCTGGCCTTGCTCAGTGGGTTAAGGATCCACCGTTGTCGTGAGCTGTGGTGAAGTTTGCAGACGCAGCTCGGATCCCGCGTTGCTGTGGCTGTGGCGAAGGCCGGCAGCTACAGCTCCTGTTAGACCCCTAGCCTGGGAACCTCCATATGCCACGGGTGTGGCTCTACATAAAGGCAAAATAACAACAACAACAACAAAATAGTGCTTACTTTCCCATAACTGCCTATAACTTTGTGCACTGATAGTCTTCTACAAAGCTTTGTATTTTGGATGCTGAAATAGTCATCAGTATAGACTAACTTTGATACCATCACTAAATCCTAAATTCTTCTGAAAAGAGATCATGGTTAATATAATCAAGGAAACAAAATAAAATTGGCCTACTTTTATATTTTTAGGTGATTATAGAACTCAAAATCAAATATACGTATATATATATATATTTGTGTATCTCAAGATAAAAACCTCACTAGTTAAATATTGATGTGAAAGTCTAACCTAATGACAAAATTCTTAAATTTCAAATCCTGAAAGTGTTCCCTTCCATACAGCTTCCTGGATCTCTTGCCACCATAGTCTAAGCGCATACATTGCTCCAAAGATCTCTGGGACATTCTTTTTTGGCAGCAGCAGATCTGGGATATTATGAAAAAGCATCCACCAGTATAAATTGTTAAAAAACAGTTACATCTATTAGCTGTTTGCATTTATTTACACATATAAGTTCCATCACCATATTGATAGAAACTGTTTCTGCCTAAGGAAGTGAAAGGGAGAAGAAAAGGGGAGAGAAAAAAAACAGTGGTTTGGTAAGGGCAGAATCAGCAGCCCCTCACTCCCCCCAAACAGTTAAAAAACTATCCTTCCCCCAGGGATGATTTCAAATTTTCCAACCTTGTAAAAGGAAGGGAATAAATCTTGATTGGAAAGGAGTTATCATTAATGTCTTGAACCTTTGCATCGTTTCTCTACTTTTCAGCACTCGATTAAAAAGAGGACAAGGGATAGTGACTCCCCTTCTGAAGCAAGGCAGGCCCAGGGTTGGGCCAGCTCCAAATCTAGGTCATAGTTAATGTGTCCTCCACTGCACCTTCCACCTGGAGCTCAAATACAGTGCTGAAATGCATCAGACTGCAGGTGATTGCTTTTTCTGGGCACAGTATGAGAGTGATTTACGAGGGAGGAGACAGAAATGGGTGACAGTTGCAAAACATAGCGTCTTTATATTGCCAAAGAGTCCCATACTAACCCACGATTAACATGGAAACCAGGGAAATTTGCAGAATTCTCAAGAGGCTTTAGTCATATAGTACACACAATATTCCCCACTTTGGCTTAGAATTGAGACCCTTTTGAAAAATTAGCACTTTTCTTCATGTGAAAGGAGCCATTCATGTCAATGGGTATTTCACAGGTCCTAGGGTCAGAATGTAGGCTGATAGCCTTGGTGTAAGTACTAGTCACCCTTCTTAAATGTGCCAGCATTTACCTAGTTGAAATGGTTCGTATATGTACCTTTATTAAATCCTTTATTCAAGCTTTTAATGACCCTTCAAAAAAGGATTACCTTTCTCCCCCCCTGTTTTCTCAGTGCTAAAAGGAGGCAGCTTTTCCACTCCCTTATTATACTGACATTGCGCCTTGGTTTTTGACAATTTTAACTGTAAGAAACCCTAGAATTTGGAAGCATTGTCTTTATTTACTCATTAAAGGAGCAGAGCCGCTTTTCAAAATAAACAACTTGAGGTCTAGACTGTAGAAGCCCGAAGGAGTAGAATTAGGCATAGAAGCTGTATTTTAAAGAATCTCACCATGAAAATAGCACAGAGGTACAGAGAGGCTACAGTTATTGCTTGTGAGGATAAATGAGGTAGTGGATATTGTTATGGCCTGTGTTGTATTCTCCCCAAATTGATGTGTCGATGCCCTGATCTCCAGTACCTTATAACATGACTGGATTTGGAGACCTTTAAAAGGTAATTAAGGTAAAATAAAGTTATGTGAGTGAACTCCAATCCAATATGACTAGTGAATTTATAACAAGAGGCGATTAGGATACAGATGACACAAACAACACAGACTAAGAGACGACTGTGTGAGGAGGTAAGAAGGTAGCCATCTGTAAGCAGAGGAGAGAGGCCTCAGAGGAAACCAACCTTCTGACACCTTGATCTTGGACTTCTAGCTTCTAGGACTATAAGAAAATAAATTTCTGCTGTTTAAGGCATCCAGTCTGTGGTATTTTGTTATGGCAGCCCTAGAAGATGAATTCAGATTTGAAAGTGCTTGCGATTTATAGAGTATTATTCACAGGCTAGTTATCATCATTTTTATTATGAAGAACATACTAAAAATAAGAGGGAGGGAGAAGGGGTGTCATGGAGGAGCTGGAGAGTGGAAAGCAGCCTGAACACACAAAAACAATGCATATCAATAAGGGTATATTGAATGTTGACTATGTGTTAGGTGTACTAACATAATAAGATAGGGTTTTTGACCGCTAGCATGTATCAACCTGATTAAGG
Source organism: Catagonus wagneri (assembly GCA_004024745.2). Lineage (NCBI taxonomy): Eukaryota > Metazoa > Chordata > Mammalia > Artiodactyla > Tayassuidae > Catagonus > Catagonus wagneri. The sequence continues at coordinate 2,433,789 of PVHT020001750.1, forward strand.
AAGGTAATGAAAGTACTAGAGAAGCCTGGAGAGAAGGCAATTATTTCTTCTTGTTGGGTGCAATGAATGGAGGTAGGGGAGAGGAGAGCTTGCAGAGTTTTCATAAAGAAAGCACATTTAAAGATTCAAAAACTCGGTAAGACTTTGCCAAGCAGATGATGGGGGCAGAGGAGGAAAGACATCAGAATGACATACATGAAGGTGTACCATGTTGCTGGGAAAAAGCACTCACTGTGATGGTAGGATGGAAAACACATGGGAGAGTTGTAGAGAGCCTTGAATGCTGTGTGAAGGGAGCTGGATGCTATCATGTAGGCAACAATGAAGGAAAACATGTCGTTTTTTATTATCTCAGTATTTCTTTACTTTCTACCCTTATGTTTTCCTCACTTTCATTGTACCTCTTTATTCAGATTTCAAGTGCCTTCTCTCCCCCAGTCCACCAGTTTCCATCAGCAAAACTGTTCCTTAAAAGCCATCTTTTATAGAGGCTTAAGTGATTTTCCATCAACCCCCACCCTTGAAAGGTAATTGATAGCCTGGGTGTCCTAGACCTTGTGCAAGTTTTGTCACTGAATTTGATGGATTTTTTTAGGGCAAGTCATTTTTGTAATTTGTTAAGAACTGACAATAACAGTCACTCACAGAGATCAGCTAAAGTATGCTGGGGTCGCAAAAAACATTGATTGACTGGACGAGCAAACTGTGTCTAAAAGCTGATGTATACCCCATTCTCTGGCCTGAGCTTATTCATTCCCTCTCTCTGGATCTGAATTAAAATAACATCTATCAATTATGGAGCATGGCCAAACAGTGTGAAACAAGTTATGAGATTAATAGGAGATGCATGCCATTCCTTGGAGAAGTTTCAGGAGGAATCTTTATCGATTCATGTTTATATATCACAGGGAAAAATGAAAGTTACATTCACCCTTTATTCAAAACAAATCTCATCACGTACTCAAATAGCTACACAGAACCTTTTGACTGTGCTAGGGACGCTGAAGGACACTGCAGAATATGTGTCCTAACAATTCGGTGGTAGAAGAATGTGTTAATGTCTGAAAAGACAGAAATCGTCTTTTATCTAATTTTCTGCTTCTGTGTAACAACTTGAAAATTAGAAGTAAATGTACATGACTCTCTAGCTCTATCTTCAGTACATTAATAAAAAAACTTCCAACTTGGAAGTTTTTTGACCAAGAGTTAGTTTTTATGTTTTTAGAATTTATTCTTCTAACAGATTTTTAAAATTCAGTATATAATTTTATTTATAGAAAGGCCACTCTTGGAGAATATGGATAAATGACATAGTTAAGAACAAGGGCTCTGATGTCAGATCACCCTAGTTCTAGTCTCAGTTCTTCAGTGTGTAATGACCATGTTTTAGTCATTTTTATCTCTTTGCACCTTAGAGGATCACTGTGAAGATTAAATCAAATAATGCAGGTAAAAATACATGCTTAGCACGATAACTAGTGAAAATAACAATCTGCTATATAGAAAAGAACATTCTCTGTTAAATGCTGGGCCTCAAAAGTGAGTTGATAGGGAAACCATACAGGATGTCAAATACAGTTGTCATCTACAACTACAGCCTCTCAAGTCGATGGACAAGAAATGATGATGATGTAATTGGTGAAACATAACATCAGAAAAATCAGTCCATGCACAAGTTTCAACCAGAGATTCAGAAGAAGTTGACTTTACACAGTTCGGAGCTACAAGTTCTAAGAGTTTGTGTTGATAGAGAATATTTTTGAACACTTGAAGGAAAACATGTTCATACCTACGTAGAAAAGGTCATTTTGGGTCTTATTGCCTAACAAAAGGTCCGTGAATTGCAGTGTTAACATCCTCAGGGCAGCTTTACCTCAGACAAAGACATTTCAGAATGGCGCTGTGAGCAGTTAGTGTGAAGAGCTCATTCCTCAAGCAGAGCGGTGCAGTTCTTGTCTGGCGGGCTAAGCGCTAAGCCAGCATGCCACAGAGATCACGAGTACCCAAACAGTGAGGTGCCGTCTTGTCCATCTCTGTCTGCAACAATGTCTGGAACTTTTAAATGCAGAAAACAGAAAAATGAGTTTTCACTGTTGATCTTGCACAGAGCAGGTGCATGATCAGTAGCTGTTGAACACATTTACCTGCAAAATCAGTTTCTTTGTGGGTAGGACAGGGATGAAGACTTTTATATCTTGTACATGTCTGACCCCCAGAACCCACCGTGTGTGGTTCTGTGGTATGTTTTGCCTAAGGAATTCTCCATTATCATACCAAATTGTACCAACGTTAAAATATTTACCAGGTCTCCAAATTTTCTGGTTTTTTAAAATCTTAACAGAGATTCTACTTTTAACATGATTGAAATAAAAATGTCTTTCCCTAGATCTGAAAATGATGTTAAGGTTAAGGTTATTTAAAGTAAAAAAGGAAAGCAACCCTAAAGAAAGATTTAAGACAAAATCTAATGCTGATAAAACCAGCAATATCAGAAGGAATATTTGCTGTTGATTTGATGATGCTTATCATGGAAGTGAAATATGAGATGCTGACATTAAAAATATGGAGTTGGAGGAAATATTAAGTTATATATTTTATTACTACATAATAGAAGCACAAGAAGAAAACAAAAATCTTTTCAAATATCATCCAACTTCTTAGTACAATAGAAATTTCTCATATGGCAGAATTTCCTCTCTAAACTGAGAAATTCTCTTGTAACTAAAACTGTCATGAAGTTGCCACATTAGACTAATGACCTTTAGTTATAATTGGAATAATTGAATTTTAGATTGTCAAGAAAACGGAACTGAAATTCATAAAATTTGCCAAGAGAATAGCTCTTTGATATGCATTTGACAATCTGAAAAATACGGCAGCTTAAAAAAATGAACCTGCTATGGCATTATCCAAGGGCAAAGCAAGTACTTGAATATTCTTTTTAAAAGCATTTCCTCCATCATGATCTCAGGATTAAAAAATAGCTCAACCATTTTTGTTTAAGTTGCAATACATTTGCTTTAAGGCTTTTTTGAAGTAACATTTTATCAGTGAAAATATTTACATGGATCCTGTACCCAATGTAAGGATCGTTTATGGCTAACTTCTTATTGTAATCACATTTATGATATACTCACACTGATGCCCAGTCTCCAGTTATTCAGAATATAGAAGAAATAAGCAAATTATTTAATGGGATGAAAATTATACTATATAGGAATTAAATATTTTTAATTTCCATGGCTTAATAAGAAATGAGTTTGTTCCTAAATAAATTCCTAAATTTATTCCACATTGAAAATTGTTGACACTGGAGTTGAATATTGACAGAAGTAGGGCTGATCAATGTTGAACCTTCAGGGTCAAAGGACTTCATGTTTGGTGTAATAAGCAACTTAGTTTAGGTATTACAATATTTCAGTAAAGTAACAATTGTTAAGGGTCAGGCAAGGTTTCTTTTATAAACTCTAATTCAGGGAGGCTTGGGGAGGCATACTTTCAGTCTCCAAAGGCATATGATAGATGATTGAAGCAAGATGATGGTTTGGAAATAAACAAAGAGAAAGTGAGTCATTGTACTCAAAGCTGAGGAATTAAATTATTTCCATTCATATTCAAACCCCATCTTTTCTTAACATCTCCACAGACCTTTTATGAAATCTTTAAACCCAGGAAGCTTTAGATGAGAGGTAAATCTCTTTTGAGTTTTTAAGTGGCTTGAAATCTTTACTTTTGAAAATTATCTAGCACATTCAAGTAGGCTATAAATTATAAATACAACCAAAGGGAGCTCTGTATCTATTCAACCAGATATGGTTCAATGAAATCTCAGAAACACCCTCTACACTTTCCACTTAGTTGTGTGTAGAACGTTAGTAGCACATGGAAATCATTATTTTTCACTCAAACATGCTTGATCATATTGGCTGACTGAATTGCTTAAGGCTTCGTTTTTCAGCAAATCTCACTTTTTATGAAACTACAAAATGGTGCTTTAATTATTTACTTTAAAATGTGTGTTGGACACAGTGTGATTTCAACTTGAAAAAAGCAAACGATAATGGAAATATAAAATATAACAAATATTTTATAATAAAATAGTGATGAAATAGATAATCATGTAGAAGTATATATTGCTTGGCCTAGAATTCAACAGCATAATTTTAAAAAATAATAATCAGGGAATACATTAATATAAAATTTTAAAAATTAAAATGTAAAAGTTTGAGAATGTGGAATTTGTTTGGAAAGAAAGGATAGCATATATGAACAGAGGAGGAGGGGCTAAGCTACTAACTCCTGTAACTTTTGCCTGTTCTGAGCCCCATATAGTCACAACTTCTGAAGGTTCAAATTCTTCCTGGGTAGACACTAAGTGGTCTGCCCTCTTTTGACCTTTCTTCTAGAATTCAGAATGTATAGATACATTCAAACAACAGAAGTGGGCATTGATCAGTCAAGGAAGAAACTGTGCACTTTCAGTTTCCATTACATTAAACAAAATACTCATTAGTGCTTGGCATTTTCCCAAGTAGACACAATCTAGGTGTCCACTGAGGCCTCATTGTGCAGTTAAGAAGTTTAAAAAGACCTTCTAGACATCAGCTAGGGACAATTAAGGGGTGGGTAAAACTACTCCAGGGTAAGAAGCCTGGAATTACTGGAAACAAACACACAGAATATCAACTGCAAACTAGACAAACTATCTCTAAGATCAGTTAGCTATTTAGGGAGAGAAAGACTAAAGATCCGTCTGCTTAATCATCATTACCCTCCTTTAAGAAACCACAATATGCTTTACTCTGGGAGTATTCAGTCATATTAAACCAAAACCACGTCTAGATATGTGACAGAAAAAATAATCTGATGGAAACCTGTCATCACAACATAATTATTGCTATCATTTACCCAACAAGAAACTAAGTCTCTGTATACTAAGAAATCATAATAATATAGTTTGCTCTGAAATCCATTAAAACTGTTGAAACATGTTTCATTGCTAAATATTCACTCCCATATCCAAAGCAGCTTCTAGAAAATACTTGAGAGCATCTACTTGCATGCAGGTCAGACTTACAAAAGTATTTTCCCAAGCGTTTCTTTTTCTCTTTCTCCCTTCGTTCCTTCCATCCATCCATTTATCCTCCATCCCTCAATCCTTTCATCCAGCAAGAACTTATTAAGTACTACCTACCAGGTACTGTGCCAAGTTCAGGGGTTACAATACGAAGACAGTGCTTAGGTGTACATTAAGTTACAGGCTAGCCCCTAAAGCAAATGGTCTTGTATGATCTCTGTTGCTGTCAGTGTTTAACAATATTTGAGAAATCCTCATGGTAGACATTACTTCAAAAATTTTTGAAGGCTAAACTTCAAATTTGATTCACGTCACTTGTTCCTCACCCTTTGGGCAGGATAGTGGGAAGAAAAGTTTGTCATGGTACAATTTCTCTTATTTTAAGGAGACCTTTGTCTTCCTACTTTGGCTGATACAGTCTAATCTACCAGAAAGTTTTGGGAATAAATGTTAAAATATAGACTCTTTCTCAAAAGAATACTGTGTTATCTAGCCATGAGGAATGTATGAAAGAATAGCAAAAGGAAAGAAAATATGCTTCACGTGTAACATGCAAACCTCCGTGAGTTTGTCACAACACACTCTCCCTACCTTTTAACACAGAGACACCATTCTATCAGTACTTAACACAGATCTTTACATCCCAGAGCTAATAATGCTTCCCAGCTACAGCTGGATGCATCTGACAAGCAGCGTGTAGTTGGAAATCTCACAGGGGATAAGGTTCCTAATAGTCAACTATGAGTTCAAATCCCCTAAGAGATGCCCCTGGTGTGCAGAGCACTTAACCCTTCGATCAGTACCAACATGACTATTCACAAATTATTGATGTCCCTAAATCCCTGGCAGATTGCAGACAGTTCTTGTATCCATCGAAGCCCAAGCATATGGACACTAATGGGATGGATTAAAAAAACACGTATACACATTCAGTCTTTGCTACACTAATATAAAGCCACTGAAATGCTAGAAGGTGATTGAACTGGACAAAACACTGTTAAATACATGCTTAGCCTCATGTTATGGATCATTTCCATTGACATCTATCTGCGTCCTTGGTACAGTTTAATTAAAGCTGTCTGGAACAAGTCTGCCCTCTAAATGATTGGCAGAACAGTGAAAAGGTGAAACACGAGGAGACTTGGGGCCTTTTTTGTAAAGCAGTCAAATGACTCTGTGGTTAAGAAGAGCAGCAAGGAAGAAATTCGTTTTCAAAATTAGCTAGCCATTAGGCTTTTCTGTAAGAGAAGGCAAGGCTTCTTCTGATGCCATCTTGGAATACCAGAAGCTAAGGTAGTAGTACTGGTCCTAAAAACTGAAACTGAGCCATATTCTGTTCCAAAACAGATATCCCTTGTTTGTTTGTTTTTAAAGCAGTAAATATTACAGCAGACTTTAAAAAAATATTTTATTGGAGTATAGTTGACTTACAAAGTTGTATTAGTTTTAGGTGTGTAGCAGAGTGAATCAGTAATACATACGCATATATCCATTCTTTTTTCCCATATAGGTTATTACAGACTATTGAGTAGATTTCCCTGTACTATATATACAGTAGGTCTTTGTTAGTTATCTATTTTATATATAGTGGTGTGTATATGTTATTCCTGTCCTCCTAATTTATCCCTCCCCCATGGTTTCCTCTATGGTAACCATAAGTTTGATTTCAAAATCTGTCAGCTTGTTTTTATTTTATAAGTTCTTTTGTATCATCTACAGCAAAATGTATTTGTAATTGTTTTGCAAAATATAACTCCTAAATGGAACAATTTTGCCTAAAATAGTCCCTTTCTTCAGATAGTTTTGCAACTAGATGGCAGGGACATTATCTATTTCATTTATTTATATAGCATATAGAATATAGCATGGTAAGTAGATAGCTTTAAACAGCTAAGATGGTTCTTGAATACCCTTCATGTTTCTAGCACTGTTAAGGTGCTAGGGAAACAAAATAAAGTATGGATCCAGGGCATAAGAAATGTGGGACATTGTTAAGAGACTGAATCTTAAATTAGCTAATTATATCTACTTCTTTTCTATGCCACTTTCTCCCCTTTATTATGATTTTATTTAAAGAGATTTAAATTAAATTATATTTTTTCTTTAATACCATAATTGTACTTTATAAAAGTTTCCAAAGGACTGTGTTTAAAAATTTCATTCATTGGGTTCTCCACACAAATCCATCAGTCATGATGTGGGCTTATCCTCTTCATATAGGACACTGTGTCCTTCTTCCTCCTCTCTCACCCCAAGTGACTCTGTGTTTCTCTGTCTGTTATAATGTGTCCATCCAGACTCGTGAAAGGTTACAGTAGCACTAAACAGAAAAGCCCTCCTAAATTCACGTAGGATGCTGTTCTGAAGGGCAGATTATTTTAGCCCTGATGCTAACAGAAATTAGTCAGACCTAGAAGATATATTGATACAGATAGGTCATAAGTTAAAGCCTATTAAACAGGACAGCATTTATTGAGTGCTTAGTGACACTGTGCTGGGAACTCTGGGGAACAGGAAACAAGTACAAGCATCCTTAAACTCAAAGACCAGAAAGATGTACATACTGAAAGTCACCAAGAAATAATGGTGTTATGTGAGCAAAAACTGGAGACTACAGGGCAGGCTAATGGGCCCAGCTGAATACAGTTGTCCAGCTGTCTTCATCAAGGTACCAGACATGCAAGTGAAGCTGCCTTGAGCCCTCTAGATCAGCCAGCTATCAGATAAATTCCAATGAGTGAATCTTGTTAATGCCATATGGAGCAGAACAATAGCTCAGCAGAATCTCGCCCAAATTTCTGATTCACAGAATCATGAGATATAAAACAGTGGTGGTTGTTTAAGTCACTAAGTTTTGGAGAATTCTGTTATGCAGCAATGTATAACTAGAATGGAGGGCATATAATAAAAGCAGCATGTCATAAGCTCTCAAATTAGTTACAGTAGTAGAAACTGCTAAGAGGCACATGTTTTGGGAAAAGATCCTAAGTCTTCCTTTGTTTACAACAGGTTGACAAAATTTTTTCTGTACAGGGCTTTGTGGGCTGTGCCATCTCTGTTCCTACTACTCAGCCCTGTCATGGTGGGGTGAAAGAAGCCAGAGGCAATATGTAAGTGAATATGTGTAGCCGAGTTTCAATAAAACTTTATTTACAAAAACAGGCTGCTGGTCAAAGTTGGCTGTGGGTCATAGATTGCTTACCCTTGTTTTATCATGTATGAGATACTAAGGAAAATTCAACTGGAAATGTGCTACACATAGTTGATGCACAGGAATGGGGTGTTGTGACACGTCAGGGCTGGAGATGTGGATTGGAGATTAGATAAATATTCTTGAAGAGAGCCTGGGATACTAATACTATATCTTCCCAACGTTGCTTTTACTTCGTTATTTCTTTTAAATGATATTAGGATAGTTGGTAAACACATTAGTGGGCTGAGGGATTACTTGAATCTTTAGGTGGTGCCACTGAACCAGGAAATTTATAATCTGGAGACATCCAGAGGACAAAATCAAATAGATTTTCAGATATATTAATAGTGGTCCTGGGCCCACTGTCAATGTTTTTCAAATTTATACAATTTCAACCCAATGTATTTCATGAGTAAGTTGGACTATTCTAGAACCATTATTCTAAGTGTGGCTAATATCCTAATTTTTAATGTATATCACATTCATGATTTATCTGAATAATTATAAGTTTGGCAATATTTCTTGCTCATATTTGAAGTGCATCTATAATATTAATCTCCAAGTATTTATATCCCAAACTATCCTGAAAAGTCATTGGTTATTTTCCAGAATTTATGATATGTTGAAGGCATTTTATCATGCTCTTTACTGTTATGTCATGGGAAAAAAGTGTGACCTTTGAAGAAATAAAACAAGCAGCTTTTTAGTTCTCCTGCATATCTGTTAAGTTTATGGATATTTATTTTAGGCTTTATAAAAATTCTATCAGGCAGCTAAACAATTTAGACTCACACAGCATGTAAATTCTAATAAACAAGGGCTCTTTACTCTTCCACCTATTGCCCTCTATGTGCTTGGTACAGGGTGCAGCTATTCAGAACAAATACTAACAGTCTGCTTAAAATCCTTACTATAACTAATGCAAGTGTGTGAGAGGGTTCTGGTGAATATTCAAAGGTTTTTCTTTTTCTTTTTTTTTTAATCCATTTAAGACAAAGAATGGTTTGAACAGTTCTGTTTTGGGCAACAAAAAGAGCAACCTGGGTAAGAGGTGAAGGCTTCTTACGGTTCCTGCATTTGATAAATACAGACCTTGCAGCATTGCCTCATAGACCTGTGACCTCAAGCCCTGACCTTTAGACTTTTTTCCTCCTTGAGAGAAAAATTATTAGTAAGATCCTTCTACTAGATATGCTATCAGTTTCTACTAGAAATAAGTTTTTAACAATACTGAATTCCAGAGAATATGAGGCAAGGCCTGATTCTAGCCACTGAGGCAAACCCAGTTGAAGCTGATGCCATAGTTCCAAAGAAGGGCCATCTGTTCAGCTCTGATAGTATTTTCTTTTCTTTTCTTTTCACCTTTGTAGCTTGGTTTTAAGCCCTGTCTGGGACACCTGCTCGATGTGAAATGATACTGGTGGGTCTCAGTCCATTTGTGGCTGGCTGAAATTTTCTATCTTCCTTTCCAGAAAAATGGTCCATAAGGAAATTAAGTGAAAAGAGTGAGATGTCACACATGGATTCACGTGTAGGTGTACTGGAGGCCTAGATAATCTTCCTGTGTGAAAAGTACAATATAAATTCAGCACTGGTTCATTGGTTCATCCACTTTGCTTCTCAGCAGCTCTCTAACACCTGAGGTCTCCTGTCTCCTAAAAGATGATGCAACTTTAGGGATATCTTTTTACTGTTCTAAGCCCCTGCACAATTTGAACTGAGATTGTAGCATGGCTTGAAATTGGCTGTGATTTGCTGCTTCATTTAAACAGGGATGGTGTATGAAAGCAGTGTAAGAGGTACATGTTATGTGCTTTTTTACATTATGTAAATAGATCTGAAGTCTCCAGAAATAACAATTAAAGAATATTCAGAGTTTACGAGTAAACAGATTAGATGCCTTCAGACCCTATATCACTCAAGAGAAAAAGCAGAACACCATAAGTTACTATAACCCAAGGCAATGTTGCCTTAATGTGGTATGAAGTTTGATGTCAAAAGTCAATAAAGTCTTTTCCTTATAAATTTAAAGCCTCCAAAAATTTCACTGAATTTACTAAATACACAATTAGTTTCTTGTTACAGATAATTTCTATTGATCCAAATCTGGTTTGTCAGCATGGATTAATCAAAATCATCAGGGATTGAGATCTGGGTGGCTCAAGGGATCCATTCTTGGGCTATAAGCCTTTCACCCCCAGGTCACGTTTTCAATACTTAAAGGAGTTTTGAGAGACCTATTTGACAGTTGGTGTGAAACAAGCCAGTACTTTCAACTAAGTCCCTCACACAGATTCATTGTTCCTTATATTCAAAGACACTATTACTTATTTGTCTGGTGGTGTATGTAAAGTGAAAAATTATTGCATTATCAGCAGTCCTGATTATTATTCATAGATATGTTCATGTTTAAAATCTCCTGTGGTAAACAATAACAGCTGTTATCTTCAAGGCCTGCTGTATCTAATTATTGAATATTTATCTCAGTATGACATTTTCCTGCAAAGGAAACCAGCTGATCTCTGATTGGTTCCTCAGACTATTATATAATCTTTACTTTGCAGAATAAACTGTAGAAATGTTTCTTTTCTGGAGATTATATGTGTGCATCTCCTTCCTTTGTTTGCCTTTCAAGGTCTTTTCTAAAGTGCTAGTTATAATGTTCTTATGTTTCTTATTAAGTAAAAACTCCAGATCCATGTCCTCCAGATAGATGGCTTCCTTGGAGAAATACTGTTCCTAGCAGTTCTTGGGTTAGATGATTATCCTTCACCTGCTCAGTCATTGGGAGGCTTTTAACCTCAACCTGGGCATCCATGATGATCTGCTGGGTAGCACATAGGCCCTGATCTTTGGCTACCTGATCTCATCACTCGAGGTCAAAGATCTGAAGACGCTCTTTCCTTCAGCCCTCAATCTGGCTGAAGTTGCTAAGACTATTCTCTTTATTCAAGGTGAGTCAGGTAATCTTTTTTTCTAGATCTTTTATAGCTGTAGTACTATAGATTTTTGTTGCCGGGGCCAAACACTCTGTTTTTTCCTGATTTGGTTGAAAAATTATTAGAGGAGTTCCCTTGTGGTGTAGCAAGTTAAGGATCTGGCATTGTCACTGCTGTGGCATGGGTTTGATCTTTGGCCCAGGAACTTCCACATTCTGAAGGTGAGGCCAAAAAAAATTAATACACTTCTATTACAAAGATACTAGCCATTTCTTAATTAGAATGCTTAGTTAGAAGAGAAAGAACTTTGGTTACTCAGGATAAAAGAAAAGAGATTTAACTATCTTGGATCATTTATGAAACTTTGCTGCTTTCCTTTGCTAACGTTTTTCAACATCTGGCTCTCCTATGAAGCTATGCATCTAGGAAGTTAAACATAGTGACTAAGCTAGACATAGTACCTATATTGACTGCTATACTATGAATTCAAGCTCATCATTTTTAATAGTATAAAGAACAGGATGTATCTAGTGCTTTCTTTAGTATTCTCAGAGGAAGCTCATGGTAACCTTTAGGCATTTTGGAGGAAACAGCATGCTTCTCTCCTCCTGGGCTGTGTATATATAACGAAGCCAGCTTGAGATCATGTGTTGGAGGGGCCAAGGGGCCACTAGTTATCCACATGTCCATGGCTACTTAATTTCAGGTCTCATTGCTATGGAATTGGAAGTAAAGGTGTAGGTTCTCATTAAACCAAGCAGGGGAACTTCAAGTATTCCAGATGTTAGGGAAGTAGCCAATATCATATTAATGACAAAAATTACTACAAATTGATCTGAGTCCTCTTGGTTCATAAAGCTGTAGATGAAGAAGGAAGAAGGAAGATCCTCTGATTTCAAGTAAATGAATGGCGCTGACCTAGCTAAGTTTTTTTTTCTTCTTAGTCTAGAGAAGGGAAAGCAGACAGTTACTTTCATAAACCTCTTACTTGAGGATGGAGCTATTCTGGATTCTCCCTTAAAATCTCTACTCTTCTCCTGGAGACAGGCTGTAGATAAGTTTAGTAAAAGCATTGCATTCCTTGGGCTTTATTTTCTTCCCAGTCCTCCCATAACACCTTGTATACATTAAAATTACAGCATCATACTGCACTACAACTGTTTTCTGGTTTTCCTTCTAAATGGATAACGAGGGCAGTAACCATATGTTATTCATCTTTATATTCTCAGACCAAGGATAGACTGGCACATTACCTGAACTCAACAAAGGTATGGTGGAGTTCCTGTTGTGACTCAGTGGTAACAAACCTGACTAGTATCCATGAGGACACGGATTCATCCCTGGCCTTGTTCAGTGGGTTAAGGGTCTGGTTTTGCCGTGAGCTGTGGTGAGTTGCAGATGCGGCTTGGATCTGGCGTTGCTGTGGCTGTGGCATAGGTTGGCAGTTACAGCTCCAGTTGGACCCCTAGCCTGGAAACATTCCTAGCCTGGAGTGTGCTGCAGGTGCAGCCCGAAAAAAATGAAAAAAGTATGACAAATGAATGATAGGAGAAACCAGAGAGCAACACCAGCTCTCCCACACTTCTTTTTAATCACACTCTTTCCTTTTGATGATGATGGCTTAGAGACTGAATCATTCCACATTACTATAGTATAGTTGGTAAGCATGGGAATGCCATGTGCTTAACTTGAACCATGATTCAGACACTTTTTAGCCATGTGATTTTGAACAAGATTTAAATGTTTCTGGATCAGAATAATGTTTCATTGGGATGTTGTAAGGATTAAATAAGTCAACGTATAGGGCCGGGTACATATAAATTACATTATTATTATTTTTTTATTTTATTTTCAATGCCAGATCCTTAACCCACCGAGCAAGATCAGGGATCAAACCTGGATCCTTGTGGATGCTAGTTGGGTTCATTAACCACTGAGCCATGATAGGCACTCCCATTATTATCATTACCATCAAAATGAGAATATGGCCAGCTTGTTGCTGTTGAGTCTAGATGAGAGAGAAAACATCGGTAATAGTAGGTTAAAGTGCCAGAATTATTTTTTGCGAACAAGACTAAAAGATCTATTAATCCATAGTTATTGTGCGTTCTCTGTTAATTTGATTTACCAGGTGGAAATATGAAGCTCCCGTATTCTAATTGCCTTTAGAGAAATAAAATCCGATTTAGTCAAGGGGATCCTTTTTTCCTTCCTGGTGGCTAAGAGGTGTATGTCTGTGTCTGTGTTTATGTGTGTGTGGTGGGGATGGAGGGGTAGGTGTGGGTATTAGTGGCTGCTTGGAGCTCTGTTTCAATATCCAGCAACCGTGGAGGCAGAGAGGTAGTGGAGTGTGGGAGTGCAAAAATGTGGAATGCCAAATATTCTGACCAAGACAGAGAATGCTACAATATTCTTAGGTGGGGGCTAGGAGTTCAAGGGAAAGGCAGCACCTTATGGACAGAAAGTTCTAGAAGAAGTATGGCATGGGAAGGCAAGACCTATTAAAGGAGTGGAGGCACTCTGGAGAAGAGAAACCAGCCTAGTACCTTTTGTGTATAGCAGCAATATAGTATAGGATACTCGAAAGTAAAGGGTACTGAGGGTACATAAAATCAATATAAAATAAGAAAAAAATTTTCTGGAAAGACTAGACAATCCCTTCAGTTTATATCACTCTGGAGAAAGGTGGTCATTTCATATTCAGGTTTCTTTCAGTTACCATCTTTTCCTTAACCTTAAGTCTCTTTATATTATTTTTTCCCCCTCACTTTATTTGCACTTACAACTCTGCTAAAATAAATTGGTACCTGGAAGTATATAGGTTTTGTTTTTAGGCATGGCCAGTTTTAAGTAAGCAACAAATGCAAGAATCCTACCTACCAAGTCCTTGAATTTAAAGATATTTTGAAGATTTACAATATGCTAAACTAGGGAAAAACTTGAGAATAATCAGTACAATACATTTTACTCTCCATTATAATCAGTTTTTCAGCCTCCATGTTGATAAAACTTTTTCTCCTTTTTCACAGTGGTTTACAACTTAAATAATTTAATACAACAGTTGTTATATTTTTATTGCAAGCTTATAAAACTGGAACCATAAGTCTTTCCTATGCAATATATTACCAAAAAGTGACACTGGAGAAGGAGAACTGATGATTACTAAAACTGTAATTCAATCTTCAAGTTCTGAAGATGTCATAAAAATGGCTTCTGCTTTACTTGCATATGGCAGATACTATCAGGATGCCTCAAATGAACTCTCTCTGTGTATTCAATCTCTTCTTTGGCATTATTTTATATACAATAAAAATAAAAATGGGACTTCACAATGCAAATGCAACTGCGATTCAAGCCCAGTGGTTCTTTTGTCAAATAAATGGGATTTTCTTTTTATGAAGTTTCATTTTAGAATTAATTTTGATATCGATGCCTGTCAAGCTGTGGAAATTGAGCTGACAGGTTGGAAGTGGTAATTAGAAAAAAACGCAGAGTTTGTACTATGCTATAGAAAATTAAACTTCGGGAGTTCCCGTCGTGGTGCAGCGGTTACCGAATCCAACTAGGAACCATGAGGTTGCGGGTTCAATCCCTGGCCTTGCTTAGTGGGTTAATAAGCCGGCGTTGCCGTGAGCTGTGGTATAGGTCGCAAACGTGGCTCGGATCTGGCGTTGCTGTGGTTGTGGCATAGGCTGGCAGCTATAGCTCTGATTCAATCCCTTGCCTGCGAACCTCCATATGCCACAGGTGCGGCCCTAAAAATCAAAAAAAAAAAAAAAAAGAAAATTAAACTTCGGAGTTCCCTGGTGGCTTAGTGGGTTAAGGATCTGGCATTGTCACTGGAGTGGCTTGGATCACTGCGGCGTGGGTTTGATCCCTGGCCTGGGAACCTCCCCATGCCATGAATGTGGCCAAGAAAAAAAGAAAAGAAAATTAAACTCGTCATGCAACATATTGTCAATCTGGTTAAAAGTGTAGATGTGATAAATAGCAACATTTTCTACATGCCTAATTTTTCATATATTTTAAAATTTACCCTTTTCACCCTGTCACATTAGTTGTCAGGAAATGATTTTCTAATTCTGACTAATTGCTGCTATAATATGAAAGGTCTGTAAATTAAAAACAGATTCCTATAATAACTTAATTGCTTCACAGAACTTAGGACTCTAGCATGGAAGGAAATATATTCCTTTTAAAAAAAGATGATGGTTAACTATTTGTACATTCTTGCCAATTGTCATTCAGTGGACTTGTCTCTACTGACTTCAGTGTAAGACCAAGAAACATGAAGTTTTCCAAACCTCCTAATATGTCCAGCATGCAGTTAATCTACAAGTGATATAAGTAAAATTTAAGAACTTTTGTCTTTCTATTAAAAATGACACTTTGCCTCTGTGCAAGGCACTACTTTGCAAAATTCTTTTGAAATCTTCCAGGAAGAGAATAAATTAAATGGAGGAACTGAACTTTCATAGTGTGGCTGCTGAGGGATCAACACATACAGTTGAAAAGTGAAATTTTCCCTTGATTCCCCAGGCTGAGAGAGTGCAGGCAGCACTGTGTGAGTTTCAACATTTTGTCTCTCAGCCAATGCAATCCTGGCCCATTCCTTGAGGGGTGAAAGGTCACAGATGCTATGTGAGTGGTGTTTAATTTTCACCACAACTGAGGCTGCTAGTCACATAACATTAGAGTGAATTATAGCGATTATAGCAGGCTGAACATGGAGAGATGAAACAATAACAACAACACACCTACAGCTGTGATGCTAGTGATGAAAGGGTGTGCTTTCACAGTCCCTTGCTAATGGGTTTGATTGGGATTCTGGAAACCTTTGGTGAAAGGCACCTTGCCCTTTCCAGGCTGGCTTTTTCCTAAACCACCTCTTTAATAAGTAGAGTGATAATAACCCAGTTTAACAGTTTCTAGTAATGGAAAAGGCTCAAAACATTCTCCTACACAATGCTAAAGTCTCATTAGTCTACAGAGTAAACATGCGTTGTAGAGTCACTGCTTTCTAGCAAGTCTTTTTACAGCTGCTAGCTTTTGCATCCTACATGGATTTTTAATATGTGTGGTCTCATTTTTCTCTTCTACGTATGTGGCACCTAAAATGGATTCCACTTCCCCTAGGAAAATTTGAGGAATAATAATGGAGAGGTTATTCCTGGGTATTTTTAAATTTAAGAAAAATTGCTTGCATATTTTAAAATCAAGAAAAGTCAAACACTGGGAATAAAGTGAAGATCAGCTAAATTCTATAGTTAATCCCTGCTGTTTGGATTTTCTGATTTTTCACATATTTGAGCAAAAAGCTTAATTGTGTGTCCATTGTCCACTAGGTTAAATGCCCTACATCAAGTTGTTTTCTTGAACCAAGAGACACAAAGAGTTGGCTCAGTGGGTTCAGGATCTAGTGTTGTCACTGCTGTGGTTCACTTTACTGCTGTGGCAAAGGTTTGATCCCTGGCCTGGGAACTTCCTCATTTTTTGGGCATAGCCAAAAAAAAAAAAGAAGAAGAAGGAAAAAAAAGCTTTAAAAGAAAGAGACCCAGAGATATCTAGAAGCCAATTATTAGGAAGCTGGGTCACCATCAATTCCAAAGTTTACCTTAAGTGTGGATTTTTGGCTTTTGAGGAGTACTTAGTAACTGAATTTTTCAAATATACTAATGAAAGTGATTTGTTTAAAAATTATATATATACACACACACATACATACATACATAATGCATACAAATGTACACGTACTTATAAACTAAAGGTAGCACACTGAATTTTACCAGGAGGTCCAAAAGTAGTCATGGTTGGCAAAATAAATGAAGTGGTGCATAAATTCTGTGCAAATAATGCCGTAAAGCACATAGTCTTATATGTTTCAGCTAAGGTATCTGGATAGTTTTTAAAGACGTTTTATTCTTCTTAAAATATGATGCAGTGATCCAATGTGGAAGAAATGAAGGTGGTAAAATCTACTACAAAATCTGAATCATGAAGAAAATGTTCAAAACTCTTCACACAGTTCAATAGAGTAGCATCAAGTGCTTTTTAAAATACTATGTTGTCAGGTCCAGCTGCTGCAAAGTTGGAATAATTCCAAACTACAGCTAGGTGATTTATCTTATATAGTAGTAGCTCACCTATTCAGGCTGGTTTTATGTTAGCTTGTTGAGCCAGTTCTGGGTTAAAAAATGCTGGAGGAGAAAGTTCATGTTAAACTTTAAGCTGATATGAAAATATTTATATTGAAAAGTTGCATAAATACTTAGGCAAATGGCAAATTAAATCCATACATCTTTGATTCCTGAACCACAAGAGGCAATGATAATACTCACCGTAATAATGGCCTAAACAAACATTATTTACTATATGCAGGCATTATATTAGGTGCATTGCATGCATTGTCTCATTTATTCCTCAAAACATTCAGAGGTTGCCTTTTGCTATTATCTCTATTTTACAGATGAATAAATTGAGGCTTACAGAGGTTAAAAAACCAGGCTTTCCGAATTGGATGAAAATTTGAGCTCTACCGAGTTTTGGAAACACTCTAGGATAACAAATTGAATCATCCTGCTCTTCTGTGATTATTGGCTCTTAGCAGTGCCTCAGCTTTAGGAATCAATAGAGTGCATGAGTTCTATAAATGTGCCTCTTAATAAGTTAATAAAACAGAGATATTCTCATTGCGTCTCCATCAAAGTTTCAGGGAAAAAAAATGAGAATATTAAATGTGGTAGGATAGGGAAGATCTGCTCCATTTGCTCTGCAATGATAATCTTTTACAAAAGAGGATTTTTATTAATTCTTTGCCTTCTGGGGATATTATAATTTTCTAGAATATAGAACTGCCTCAAGCACAGTAATTTGCTGAGCTAGACTGAATCTCAAAATGTTTCAAATGAGCTGATAAACAACTGCATAATTAGCCATTATTAGATCAAGTCTGTATGTTACTGATATCCAGATGAAGAAACCAATGGATAGGCAAATTGTAGATATAGTTTTAAAAACTAAGAGTCTGTGTTCTATTTTTACATGCTTTGTAACTTGTCCTTTAAAGAATTAAAAACCACATTTCATTTGCCTCTTTTTTAAAAATGAAATTTAGATTATTCTATCAAATAAATCCTTAGAGGCTTAATCATTAAACACATACTTCCATGTATGAATAATGAAGGATTTGTGTGCTGAATGCAACTCATGCTTTAAAAATGAATAGATGGTGGGATTTTTCTTTTCAATTAAAACTTGCCTCAAATCTACTGCTTGCATGGGTAATGCTCTTTCATTCCCCTTTTTTTCTGGTTCAATTTCAGAGTACAAAATACATTTGGCCCTGATTATGAAAATAACAGGTTTTGCATGCTCAAACCAGAAAAGGAAAATACAGTTTTTTTATGATTAAACACACACACCTTATTCAAGTGGCTAACATCCAGTCCAAAATGTATCCATGTTATAGTTAAACCTCTCTTTCCTCTCATTTTTCATTTTTTAAGAACTTGACACTGGATCATAAAATGTTGCTCTGGGCTGGAATTCGTCATGCAGGGTTATAGCCTAAGAGTACTTTTTTTTTTTTTAAATATTAAAATCAGCTCAGAAGTTTTAAGGATCAAATAAAGAAAGAGAAATTGCACAAATCAAAACTTTCTAAGTTGGTTTAATTAGACATAATAGTAGTTTATGGTCTGTACTCAGGGGCCACAAAACAAAACCAGTAAATGTGCTAAATCACCTTTAAACAGAAAGAACAACAGCTGCAATTCTCATGAAGACCTCTAAAATTAGAGAGTTGATATTTTGTCTTAAATGGTTTAGGTGTCTTCTGTTTGGGGGAGCAGAGAAGATAATGTCTTTGCAGATCAATGATTCTGTGATTATTTCTATCAGTATTTCAGATGCCAATAATAAACTATAAACTACCAATCTGAAACTGCAGTGTGCGCAAGGCCACGTGTGAGCCTAGTTGGAATATGGACTTGTTACTAAATTAAATAAACCGTTCTGACCTTAGATGATTTATTTAAACAGCCTCCAAAATTGCTATGCCTTTCTTAGGCTTCCTATTATCACTGATCCTCCATTTGACATCAACTAATAGCCTCCGGTAATTTTATTGCTGGGTTCAAGTTCTGCTCTTTTTACAATGATTATTTATCATAGTCTAATATATATTATTTTGGCTTGAGCATTAATTTATTAAAAATCTTGGATCCCTACTAGTGTTTTTGTATTTACATTTCTCTAGTCCTTTCATTTTGAAAATTGGCATGCATTTTATTTGTGTACTTACATGGTCCTAGAAATAGAGCACTTATCTCCTCAAAGTTAGTTGTAAGGCCATCTGGGCTACAGATACAAAGCAGAGTGCCACTTTCTCTTTCTAAAGGTGTGTCAGTTGAACTCAAGTCCTGATGAGAGAATAAGACTTTTGTTTTATAAGGTATCAGCATAATTGCTCTGGTGTTTTTTAAAGGCACTAGGAATATTTTCAACTATTTTAGAATATTCTGACTTTGTCAGGAACATTTTGCCATTGTGTATTTGATAGGAAATCTTATCTGTTTATTTTGTAACTTTTTGTACCTAACTTATAAAAATGACCTGAGTATTCTAAGTCCAAGATACCTCATTAGGATTTTATTAATGAGCCTTTTAAAGCCACTCCCTCCCTAAGAGGAAATTACATTTGGTTCAGAATAAATAAAGCTACGCACTTATAGATCTGAGTTGATTTAAGGCACCGAAGCAAAGAAAGTTAAGGAAGTTTCAAACAAATTTGGAGCAATATACTATCACAGCCCCAGAATAAGAATATTATGTCTAACTTTATTATACTATCACAACAGGTAATACTACACATATTTTCAGAGTGAAGTAAATATTATTACAGAAATCTGGTTCATTACCCTGGCTGTAGTGCAATCCATAAATAAAATAAGTTAGGAAAACGTTTCACTAAATTTTATTTTAATTCTTTGTTTTCCCTGCATATTTTATCACTAACATTATTTTATTAAAACAATAAAGTTTTGATGTTAATGAGAGACACAAAACAGCTTGTCTGACATTGATTCCTAAACAGACTTTGAGATCAGAAACTCCTTCTTGCAAAGTTTAACTTTAGTGACTACTGAATATTTGATCTAAAAGGATTCTAAAAAGGCTATCATGGATGATATTTGTATTGTCACATTTAAACACTTAGGAAACCAACTGAAAATATAATTGACAGTGCTGTAATCAAGGGAGGAAAAAGATTCCCAATCATTTAACTAAGTTATTTCCTTAGAAATGTGGACAGAAAAACATAGCAAAATAAACTACCAAAAGTTAACAGACCATGATCATAACTGTCATTTATTTCTGACTTAGATAAGGAAATAAGTAAAAACTACAGGCTAAGGAAAATGTGAACCTAAATTCTGATGAACAAGTTTCACAGTAGATAATTTTGCAGCTTTTGGGTTTCTACCATCAAAACAGAGTTAATAATTAAGAATCAGAGGCCATGAATCACCAAGAAAAATCAATGGACAGCTTCCAGAGAGACAGAGAACAATACATATGGCTATAGACATTCTCACATAGAAACAATGGAATGTGCACAAAATGTTTGCACCAGCAAATAAGATCCATTAAAAGGTGGATGAGACTTTCATTTTAGTTTACTAAAATCAGTAGTGGGGATAATTATTTTTTAAATTTAAGCTTTGCTAGAAACTTCTCCCAAGAAGACATACAGATGGCCAATGGGCACAAGAAATGGATGCTTAATATCACTAATTATTAGAGAACTGCATACCAAAACTATAATGAGGGAGTTTCCTGGTGGCTCAGCAGTTAAGGATCTGGCATTGTCACCAAGAACTTCCATATGCCATGGGCATGGCAAAAAAACCCAAAAAACCAACAGTGAAGTATCACTTCACACCAGTCAGAATGACCATCATTAAAAAGTCTACAAATATGGAGTTCCCTTCGTGGCTCAGTGGTTAACGAATCCGACTAGGAACTATGAGGTTGCGGGTTCGATCCCTGTCCTTGCTCAGTGGGTTAAGGATCCGGCGTTGCCGTGAGCTGTGGTGTAGGTTGCAGACGCGGCTTGGATCCTGCGTTGCTGTGGCTGTGGCGAAGGCCGGTGGCTACAGCTCCTGTTAGACCCCCAGCCTGGGAACCTCCACATGCCGCGGGTGCGGCCCTAGATAAGGCAAAAAGACAAAAAAAAATTCCTTTTTAAACTCAATGAACAAAACAAAAACAAAACAAAACAAAAACAAAAACAAAAAAAAAATAACGTAAAAAAAAAGTCTACAAATAGGATTCTCTATGTATAGTATCATGTCATCTGCAAATAGTGAGAGTTTTACTTCTTCCTTTCCAATTTGGATTCCTTTAATTTCTTTTACTTCTCTGATTCCTATGACTAGGACTTCCAAAACTATGCTGAATAGTAGTGGTGAGAGCAGACATCCCTGTCTTGTTCCTGATCTCAGTGGGAATTCTTTCAGCAAGACTCTACCAGGAAACTGTTAAAGCTCATCAATGAATTTGGCAAATTTGCAGGATACAAAATTAATACACAGAAATCAACTGCATTTCTATATACTAACAATGAAAGATCAGAAAGAGAAATTAGGGAAGCAATCCCGTTCACCATCGCATCAAAAAGAATCAAATACTTAGGAATAAACCTACCTAAAGAGACAAAAGACCTGTCCTCTGAAAACTTTCATAAGATGCTGATGAAAGAAATCAAGGATGACATGAACAGATGGAAAGACATACCATGCTCTTGGATTGGAAGAGTCAACATTATCAAAATGACTATACTACCCAAGGCAATCTACAGATTCAGTGCAAACCCTATCAAATTACCAAGGACCTTTTTCAGAGAACTAGAACAAAATATTTTAAAGTTTGTTTGGAAACACAAAAAAAACAGAATAGCCAAAGACATCCTGAAAAAGAAATATGGAACTAGAGGAATCAGGATCCCTGACTTCAGACTATAGTACAAAGTTACAGTCATCAAAATCGTATGGTACTGGCACAAAAACAGAAATATAGATCAGTGGAACAGGATAGAAAGCCCAGAATTCAACCCACGCATCTATAGTCAACTAATCTATGACAAAGGAGCCAAGAATATACATTGGACAAAAGACAGCCTCTTCAATAAGTGGTGCTGGGAAACCTGGACAGCTACATGTAAAAAAAATGAAACTAGAATACTTCCTAACACCATGCACAAAAATAAACTCAAAATGGATTAAAGATCTAGATATAAGACCAGATACTATGAAACTCTTAGAGGAAAACATAGGCCAAACACTCTCTGACATAAATGACAACATCTTCTCAGATCCATGTGTCAGAGTAAGGACAATAAAAAGAGAAATAAACAAATGGGACTTAATTAAACTTCAAAGTTTCTGCACAGCAAAGGAAACCCTAAACAAAACGAAAAGACAGCCCACAGAATGGGAGAAAATATTTGCAAATGGATCGACTGACAAGGGATTAATCTCCAAAAT
>PVHT020001750.1:2457858-2534138 GCA_004024745.2 Catagonus wagneri
GACTTAATTAAACTTCAAAGTTTCTGCACAGCAAAGGAAACCCTAAACAAAACGAAAAGACAGCCCACAGAATGGGAGAAAATATTTGCAAATGGATCGACTGACAAGGGATTAATCTCCAAAATTTACAAACACCTCCTACAGCTCAATACCAAAAAAACAAACCACCCCATCAAAAAATGGGCAGAAGATCTAAACAGACAATTCTCCAAAGAAGACATGCAGATGGCAAATAAACACATGAAAAGATGTTCAACATTGCTCCTTATTAGAGAAATGCAAATCAAAACCACTGTGAGGTACCACCTTACACCGGCCAGAATAGACATCATCAAAGTCTACAAACAATAAGTGCTAGAGAGGGTGTAGAGAAAAAGGAACCCTATTACACTGTTGGTGGGAATGCAAGTTGGTGCAACCACTGTGGAAAACAGTATGGAGATTCCTCAGAAAACTCAAAATAGAATTACCATTTGATCCAGCAATCCCACTCCTGGGCATCTATCCAGAGGAAACCATGACTCGAAAAGACACATGTACTCCAGTGTTCATTGCAGCACTCTATGCAGTAGCCAGGTCATGGAAACAACCTAAATGCCCATCGACAGAGGAGTGGATAGGGAAGATATGGTACATACGCACAATGGAATATTATTCAGCCATTAAAAGGAACAAAATAACAACATTTATAGAAACATGGATGGACCTAGAAATCATCTTGCGAAGTGAAACCAGTCAGACAATTAGACAGCAACATCCAATGCTACCACTTACATGTGGAAACTAAAAAGACACAATGAACTTCTTTGCAGAACAGAGAATGACTCACAGACTTTGGAAAACCTTTGGTTTCCAAATAAGACAATCTGGGGGGTGGGGGATGCACTGAGGGTTTGGGACGGAAATACTATCAAATTGAGTCGTGATGATTTTTGCACACCTACAATTGTAATAAAAATCATTAAGCAATGAAAAAAGTCTACAAATATAAAATGCTAGAGAGGGTGTGGAGAAAAAGGAACCCTTCAATTTTGTCTATGGGAGTGTAAACTGGTACAGTCACTATGGATAACAATACAGAGGTTACTTAAAAAACTAAAAATAGAGCTACCGTATGATCCTGCAAACCCACTCCTGGGCATATATCCAGAGAAAACCATAATTTTAAAAGATACATGCACCCCAATGTTCATTGCAGCACTATTTACAATAGCCAAGACATGGAATGTCTGTTAACAGAGGAATGGATAAAGAAGTAGCACGTATATGCAATGGAATATTACTCGGCCATAAAAAAGGAATGAAATAATGCCATTTGCAGCAGCATGGATGGTTTCTCTAGGTCTATGGGTGGACCTAGGTATTATCGTACTAAGTGATGTAAGTCAGACAGAAAGACAAGTATCATATAATACCACTATATGTGGAATCTAAAAAAATGATACAAATAAACTTATTTACAAACAAATAGACTCGCAGATATAGAAAACAATCTTAGGGTTACCAAAACAGATGGGGGGGATAGATAAATTAGGAGGCTAGGATTAACATATATGCACTACCGTATATAAAATAGGTAAACAACAAGGACCTACTATATAGCTCAGGAAACTGTAAACCCAATGTCTTGTAATAGCGTGTAATGGAAAAGAATCTGAAAAAGAATATAAACCGAATCATTTTGCTGTATACTTAAAACTAACAAAACATTGTAAATTAACTATACTTCATTTAAAAATTTAAAAAATGAATTTAAGCTTTGCTACCATTATAATACTGCATTAGTCCTATTAAAACTATTTGTGTTGAAGTGTGGAGGTTCCTCAAAAAAATAAATAAACACACAACTACCATTAATCCAGTAACTCCACTTCTTGGTATATACCCTAAAGAATGGAAAGCAGAGGCTCAAACAGCTATTTGTACACCAGTGTTCATAGCAGCATTAGTCGTAATAACCAAAAGGTGAAAACAACTTAAATATTCATTGACGGATTAATGGATAAACAGCATGTGGTCCATCCATACAGTGGACTACTATCAGCCTTTAAAAGGAAGGAAATTCTGATACATGTCACAGTATAGATGAACCTTGAAGATGATATGCTAAGTGAAATAAGCCACACACGAAAGAACAGAAATTGTATAATTTCACTTATAAAAGGTAGGTAGAGTGTTTAAATTTATAGGGACAAAAAGTAAAGTAGTGGTTACCAAGGAGGGGGCTGGAGGAAGGGAGGAATGGGGAATTATTATTTAATGAAATCAGAATTTCAGTTTGGGATAATGAAAAACTTTATAGGTGGAAAGTGGTGATGATTGTCCATCAATGTGAATGTACTTAATGCCACTGAACTGTACATTTAAAAATAGGTAAAATGGTAAATTTTGCTATTTTATGGAAATAAAAAATAATACAAAATATTCACATAGAATAACAAAAGTTATGTCATATTCAAGCATCTTCAACAGTGTGGTAGATCGCTCACATTTATAAAGATATTTGGAGACCTTTGTGAATCCGCAGTTTTATATGTTGTGGGAATGTTTGTTCTGACTTCATTCTGACTTCTAGATTTCTCCCTGGTTACGTTTGCATTGATAGTTCTTTCAGGTACATAGCTTCCTAACACCATGGAAACAAATTAGCTTTCACTAACCTTTCTTCTCCATGTGCTCTTGCACTGGTTGGGGCATGAAATGGTTTCTCCTTAAAAGGATTCTCTTTTGTTCTGTGTAGAAGGTTCTGTGAATTCTTTCATGTTCCACATCTGATCCAAAAATACTGCTTCTCCCAATTACTTTGCTTCCTGTTTATTTCTGTCAATAGCCTTGGCAGTTGGCCTTCTTTTCTGAGTTATTTTCTTCATAAATCTTCATGACAGTTACTGTTGAAAACAAATTAAAAACAAAGCTGAGCAATAATCAAGTGCTAGATGGTGAGATGTGAATACTGGGCAGTCAGGTAGATTAAGTGATGCATCTTAAAAAGTATCTGTGATTCCAGTTTTTGCTTCAGAAAAACTACATATCATTATTTAAGTGGGTTCATATTTGCAAAGTTCTAAGAACAGAATCTCACATGTTAGTAAACATGTAATTTTTAAATTAGAAAAACACACATTATAGCCTTTGACATGTCAAAATCAATATATAAAAGATCATCAGAGCTGAAAAATACCAAAACTGGGTCTGTTGCAGGCCAGGCCAGGAGGAACCACATCACTAAGACCAGGTGCAAAGGTCTTCCTGACCAGAATTCAAGGACTAGAAGTAGTGCAAAACGAGGAAGTACAACACATAGGGAAAGATTCTAAATTCAGATTTCTGATTGACCCATTGAGGTAGATTAACTCTTCTTACAATTAATACGTTTCAGGTTCCATGGCACCCACATGGAGATACCCGGTTTCAAATGAGTCTGGTTGAGTTAGTTGTATAAGATTCCAAGGGGTGTTACTAGATTCATTCGATGGATGCCTTAAGCACATGTACATACTTGGAAACCAGTGCATGTCTTATACAGAGGTCACCTGAGAACAGTAAAAGTCATATATATTCAGTACATGATTGCTGAGGAACTATGCTGTTTTATTTTAATAAAATGATAGGGTAACAGTGGAAAGTAGGTCTACAGCTGTTCTAAAAATCCTATTAAAGGTTATTTTTAGAAGCTTTCCAAGGTGTTTCTGAAATCAGCTCTATCTTTTGACAAACTCGTTTAATTAAGAAGTTCCCTGGTAAGAGAAGCCATGAAATCTTAGGAAGAGTAGACTCTACTAAGTGGACAACGACTAATTATAATTATAAGAGTGTTGTGCAGGTTTAGTGCTCTCTCCTTAAGCTGGAGACTACACATAAAGTTCTGGTGTTAGGTCCGGTATTGTATGGTATTTTTCCCTGTGTGTTAATATTCCCTGGCTTCACTTCAGTTCAGTACTTGTCCAGAACAGATACTCAGTAAATACTAGTTGAATGAATCAAGCAACAAACAAATAGACTGGCAAGAAAGATGGCACTGCTTTCCTTCACTTTACTCAACTCTAACAGTAGGTGCTGACCTCTTTGTTCCTCCTGGACAGGCACCAAAAAACCTGTATTCTTTGTTTTTTTTTGGGTACTGTGACCAGTTTCAGAGAAGGAGGTCTCTACAACTAGACAAGCCACAAAACATAAACTGATTTAAGGAAAAGGACTATCAAAAGCTGCAAAGATTAAAGTTTATCAGGAGTAAGCTATGTCTTAAAGAAGGAAGGCTTCCATGGAAACAGAAAAGGAATATACTACTTTGCCAGCTTTTAATTCTTGGGAGGATAAATTTAAAAAAAAATATTATCCTTCGGAAAGTAATGAGTAAAACTGTACAGATGAAAACATTGCATTTTATTAATTTATTTAAAACATTTTAAGAGAGTGAATTAAAGACATTATTTCCCTGTTAAAGAATGTTTCCATTTTAAGCTTGGAGAAATAGCAGGTTTTTCTTGCCACATGGTAAGTATTCTTATAGCCATTAAAAATTCTCCATCATTCCTGAGTAGGTAATTACTACTTGAAATAGCTCTTTCAGAGTGATTATTATGAAATATACCTATCTTCTGTTGATCTACTGCTTTATTTATCTCATGTTAAAAGATCTTTAGAAACCTTTCTGTAATTAATGAACCAAGTTCATTTTACAGATACATCCATTAGTTGCCAAGAATAATTCTGATCTGATTAAAGGATAACCATTTAAGACCACTAATTCACATATTAAATGCTTAGGATTGTACATTGTTAAAAGACCTTACATCTCCAGACCCATTATCCTTTTTCTCTTGGTAGAAGACAATAAACGAGAGCCTAAAATAGTAAATGCATCCATCCATTGAGACCAAAAAAAATGAAGGCTACAAAAATAAGTGTACACTTTGAGGAATCCATCCAGAAGAATATTCAAGGATCAATGTAGATATTATGAAATAACAAAATATCACAAATATCTTTGAGATGAAAGGAAGCTCATTAAAAAGGAAAACATTCTTGGATGATTATGACTCAACTGAGTAAGGAAACAAACATGACAAAATATTTCTTGTATCTATGAAGTGTTTCTCAGAAGGATGAAAGTTGTTATTATTCTCATATTTTCTGTCATTAAGATCAAGAATAGAATTTATCTGTTTACACAAGGGGGAATAAATACTGCAGAGGCAGGATGATTTTTAGCAAAATTTACATGTAGATGGTAAAACCCTTGAAGGCAGGGACCTAATTCATTTCATTTCCTATCCTTGGAGCCTAAAGTTCATTCTGATAAACGTTGTCAATCTATAAATACTTGTCGAATGAATAATGAGTTAGTACATATCAAGTTTTCTAATCTCAGTGGAGAATACACAACCTTCCAGTGTGCTAAATTCCAAGAGAATTTTGAGACATATTGTTTGCAAGTTAAGATATATTTCCCCACAGAAAAAGCTGTAATGAATGGTGTGGGGGTTGGCAGGCCAGCCCATTAAAGTCACTTAATCTATAGTGTAGCAGAGACATTATACATTTGAAATGAACAAGTAGCAGGAAAAAAATACTGCAGTAATAAAACCAAAGATAGAAATAATAAAACTGAATAAAAACTTAAAATTTTCTTGTCTCTCAGTGCTTGAAGGGAAGCAGATTTAAGTATGAAAAGATGAAGAGATGTATGGAAATTATCATATGGAGGCTTATATTCTCAAGGAGCTTAGAAGCTGATGGCTTTTAAAAAATTATGTAGAATTCCCCTTCAAAACATAATTCTGTTTCTCCATGATAAAAGCCTTTGAATAACACTATTTTAACTCTTATCAGCCAAGATTAAAGTGCTTTTTAAAATTCAAAAATAGAATGGTGAAACGAGGAAAAGGAAGAAACATGTAAAGAAAAATCAAACTGAGCAGTAACAACAGACATGTAAAGACTGTAATATGAATTAATATAGTACTCTCTGTGCTCCAGACACTGAGGATACAAAAATGGATAAACACATTCCCTGCCCTCAAGAAACTTCAAGTGCAGTAAGGTGAGTCAAACACATAAGCAACAAAGCACAAGTCATGACACAGACTGTAGTAAACGTAACTGGGCTACAAGGGGCAGAAAAAAAAGGTGGCCAGAGCGTCACAAAGGAGTTCTTGAATCCCAAAGGAGGAGCGGGGACTTTGCAGGCAGGAGAGAGCAAGAACGAGGAAGGCTCCGGGAACAGTAAGAGCAAATGAAAGTGTGCAGAGTACAGAGGCTGAGCAGGATAGAAGGAAGGCAGAGTGCTGAGAAATGGAAACAGAGTCAGCAAGGCTGGGCTGTGGTCCCTATGTGAAGCAGCTTGATTTATCTTACAGATGCCTGGAAATCTAAGGAGGGACTTCAGCAGTGGATAACATGATCAAACAAGCATTTGAAAAAGATCACTCTGGCAGCACTGTGGAGGATGGACTGAAGGTGTGAAATACTGGTGGCAGGGAAACCTGTTAGAAAACTGCAAAAGCAGGAAAGCTGGGAGTAAATAGCAGGGCTAATTATAGAGAGAGCTTGGAGAGCCATTTGGTCTGTTCTCATCTGCATGAGGGCCTCAAATTCAGATTCTTGAAGTTGTCTCCTAATGAGGCTTTCCACCCTGTCATTGAGATGCATTTTCAGGATGGAACTTTTAAAATATGCTGCAAATTTTGTAACCTCGTTTTAACGCATTTGCAATTTTTAACATACTGGGAGCCTCAAGAAATGGAAGGGCTCTGAGGACCTCCCAACCTTGCAGTAGCCTGCTAACCAGCTGGCTTGCACAGTCTTCCTGGAGAATGGAAGGGATAGAGAAGAGATGCAAGCGACAAAGTTCCCATGGCAGCACCAATTTTGTTTTATTGCAGTGGGGAGAGGAAAGTATATACCCTATTACTCACAGGTTGAGGTGTGCAAGATGGGTGTTCATAACTTGGTAGTGCCTGAACTGCTGTTAAATAATTCTTTCTCTACGTGCTTATAATATATATGTCCTGTTGTTTGAAATATTTAGCAAAAGGTATTATGCTTCCCTAAATTACTTTGTGTTTCGCTGACCTAGAAGGCTGACTTTGAGAAATGACCCAAAGTCAATTACTGTTAAACTAAATTTATTGAAAGTGACTTATTTCTCTTATATTTGTCTCTGGTACTGTACTTTTTAATGCCTTATGAAAAACAGTATAATCTTCTGCCAAAATTTTTTTAAAAAGCATTTTGTAGTTCTTGAGCATAATGAATGAAATTTAATTTTCACTTTCTAAATACATTTGCTTAGCTGTTGAAAGGAGGACTGGACATGAGGCAGAATTAGTTAGGGGGTCTGTTTATTTCCAGGTAATTGTAGCACAACCACTCTGATGAATAAATGTAAGTACTAACACAGCAGATTTAAAGAGAGTTGAATTTTGAAGTTTAAAAAAAAATCATTCACTAAAGGCAGTTGGTCATTGGCACATTGCTAAATTATTAAAATATACCTTAACTTAACAAAATTATCTGCCGTTCACAAAAGGCCTAATATCTATAAAAATAAAAATATATCTTCAAAACAAAGTGGCATGGTTTTAAGGCCAAACCTGGGGGAAATAAAATATCACAATAGTCTTGTATAAATTTAATGGCCTCTAAATAAATCTAATTTCTGCCTTTTGAGCTCAGTTGTCCTTAACACATAGAAAACATCTCTCCTGCAGAAAGAAAACATTTTTTCCTCCTGGTGTAGGACTAGATACTTATCCATGTGGTGGAAAATGATAAAAACGATAGAAGTTATTATAGTATTAAGAAAAATGATAGAAGTTATTATAGTATTAAGACAAAGGGAGAGAGTCATCATATTTTTTAAGTTAGCCATTTCACAACAAGCCAAGGAAACAGAGAAGCGCTTTCTCTTTTGAAACATTTGACTCAACCTTATGCCCAATGCTCTGAGCCTCTGGATAAGAATCCTTTCCTTCCTCTTCCAGTGCTCTTGCATTGGACATCCCCTGGATAGCATGGGCACTTGAGGGAACCAAACAAAAGAGGCCCCAGTGTATGCTGATTAGTGGTTTAGGCCAGAGACAATCTGAGGATCTTCAATGAATAATTTTACTTCTTTTTGGGCATAAAACTGAGTTAGATTCTGATAGTTGGTACTGAAACATAATTATATTCATGCAGAGGTAAAGTTGTACACAACTGTTTACTGACAGCATGCATAAATAACCTTAATCCTTCTTTCAGTATATGAATGGATATTGTTCAGTAGTAATTTTTAGCACACTTTAAGTAATGAGATCTTGCCATATAACACAGGGAACTATATCTAGACACTTTTGATAGAACATAATGGAGGATAATGTGAGAAAAAGAGTGTGTGTGTGTGTGTGCATGCGCGCATATGACTGGGTGACTTTGCTGTATAGCAGAAATTGACAAAACAATGTAAATCAACTATAATAGAAAAAATAAAAACTAAAAAAAAGGAAAACCCAGAACTTAAAAAGAATAAAAGAGTTTGAACTAAATTCCCTTCATCAGCTCTTTCTTGATCTAAAATTCCTATATGAAAGGTGCCATAGGAATGGTCATCTATGAAGCAAAGAACTCCATGAAGCAAATTCTCGTCCTCTTTTATACTTAAATATACGTTCTCTTCATTAATATGTTGATTTCACCGGATATTACTGGGTGGTGGTCAGGGGAGAATTGTTACTGTCAGGTATACTGCCTTATGTAGCTTTTGGCTTTTTTTGGCAAGATACACTCATAGCTCCCTTGACAGTAGCAATGAAGTGATTAGTTATTGTGTCCCACACCTTGCTAATGTGTGACCCAAATCTTGTGGCATAAATTTTCAAGCAGTAGTTTCTTTTTTTTTTTTTTAGTTTTAATTTTTTAAATGATTTTTTCCCCATTATAGTTGGTTTATTTTTTTTCTCTGCTATTCTTTAAAAAATTGGGGTCAACATTACTTAAGTTAGAGGAAAAAAAAAGTCTTAACAGCAGAGCAATTCATGTAGAATCTCTTAATGTCCTGCTTTTACTTTTGCAACAGACTAAAAAAAATCAGTCTCCACAATGGTCGCAGTAAAGGAAGCAGTCTCACGAGCATAGGTGCAGGTTATGTTCTAACCCTGCCTCTATCAGCTGCCCTTCCTTTTACTTCTTTCACATGGTAGTGATTAACTGGAACCTAGCAAGATCATCCTAGGTTTTGTGATGATCATTCTGCAAGTATATATTGAACATCTGTCCATCATGGTGGGAAGAGCTAATTTACTTTTGGGTATTAAAGTTACTAGGTGTTTTAAAGGTCAATACACTTTTGTGTACTCATAACACAAAAGTACAGAGGCTAAAGTGCTGAAAGTAGTCAAGTTTTAAGATTTCTTCTCATAAGCCACATTCACTGGCCTCAGCCCATCTTTACATCAAAAAAAAAAATCTGATTCTAAGTGTGGATTCTAGATTCTGAAACCTACAAATTATGAATAAAATCTAAACTATGGAAAATAGAACAACTTTTTAAAATGTTACTATTTACAGGAGACATTTGCACTCAGATCTTTTCTCTAATTAGATCTCTGGCATTCCTTTCCAGCTTTCTAGCAGTGCTCCAATGTTATGGCTGGGAGGAAGCCAATTTCAAGGATCTATTGCACAAAGAACTATTCTCTGAGACATATGCAATGCTTTCGCTATGAAATAAACAGGAGTAACATGACTTTAGTAAGGTTTTGACAATAAGAAATGACGTATTTTTCTTTAGCACTCTCACACTTTATAGAATGCAGTGGCAGTACCTTTGCTGTTTGCCTATAGTGCAATTCTCCCTTAGTTTTGGGAACACATAATCTTCTCTGTTTAGTCTCACAGTTCATCTTTATATATGCCTTTACATTGTCTTCCAGAAGGTAAATATCTATTACCTTATTTTTTTTTTTTTTGGTCTTTTTTGTCTTTTTAGGGCTGCACCCGTGGCATATGGAGGTTCCGAGGCTAGGGATCTAATCGGAGCTATAGTTGCTGACCTACACCAGAGCCACAGCAACGCAGGATCAGAGCCGTGTCTGTGACCTACACCACAGTTCCTGGCAACGCTGGATCCTTAACCCACTGAGCGAGGCCAGGGATGGAACCTGCATCCTCATGGATGCTGGTAGAGTTCGTTAACCACTGAGTCACAATGGGAACTCCTTTATATGTTTTTTAAATGATACCCAAGTCTCTGTTTTAACCAATGCTGGTATAATTCTCTCTGCCTACCAGGTTGAAAATTGTCATTTTGACCCTTTCCCCTACTTCACAAAAGTCTGGCAAATTGTCTTTCACAAATTCCCTCAAATATAGATCCTACTTTGGATATTTCATCATCTTACCCCTTCTTGGACAGTCATTAGCAAACTTTAGTGTGCATATAAGTAATACACAGGAAACACATAACATTCAGATTCTTGATCCCAGTCTTAGATGGCACAGTAGGTCTTAGGAAAGGCACAGGAAACTGAATTTTAGGAAATCGCTTAAATATAATCCACTTCCCAGATTTTGAGAAATTTTACTTTATAGTCTTATCTCTTTTGAGTCTTATAAACTCTTTCTAAATAAGAATCCTGAAGATCAGATCATTTTTATTCATTCACTCATTTATGTCCTTAACCACTTATTGAGTACCCAATGTGTGTCAAGTACAGTTTTAGGAACTGGGCTTACAGTATTGATCAAAACAAACATCCCTGACCTCATGGAGTTCATATTTTTTCTTTCCTCAGGATTAAGAAGAATCCTCTATAACATCACATCTGATCCAAACTTTCTGAATCTGATGTTGAAGATCCTAGCTGACCTTGTTTCATAACTATCATTCAACAAGGACGCTCTGCTCTCCATGTGTTCTCCTCCTCAACTTTACTGTCTCCATACTAACTCAACTCACCGCTGGTTGTGAATCCTATTATTCCCCATCAGGAATACTGTCCAGTGTCATGGACAGGGCACAGAGATGGGAAAGCAAGTTTTATGCATTCATTAAACACACATTTATTGAGAGCCAAGCAGTGTTCTAGATATGAGGGAATTCAGTAGTGAACAAATGAAAATAAGCATACAAACAAAAAAGAAATACCAGATGAATTTCATGCAGAATACGGTGAGAGCACTAACAGCTACTTTGTATTGGGTAGTTAAAAAATATAGTGACATTTAGACTGATGCCTGAATACCAAAGGTAAGTGGCTATGCAAGGTTTAGGGGGAATAACATCACAGGCAGAAGGAACAGCTAGTGCTAAGGCTCTCAGTGAAAATGCGAATAAGATCAGTGTGGCTGATGGAGAAGTGGGAGAAGATAAAGTGGCAAAGGCTCGGGTCAAAGAGGTTCGCATAAGGCAGATGACATAGAGGAAGAAGTAGGGGCCATGATGTGATGTGATTTCTGTTTTCACAAAACTCTCTTCAGATGTTGTGTGGGAACTGGATTATAGAGAGGCAAGAGAGACCATATAGGAAATATGTGTCACAGGCCTGTTGAATGCTGATGGTGACTTAGATAGACAACAGTACAAATCAACAGAAATGGGCAGGGTGGGCATATGTTATGGAAGTAGTGTCAAGGAGCTTGGGGATGGATTGAATGTGGGGGTGCAAGAGAGGACTCGAGGAAAATTCCTACATTTTTTTCACTTGAGTAACTGGCTGGCTGGTCATATCCATTACTGATCTAGAGAAGGCTGGAGAGGGAGAAGGTTTGGGTGAGGAGGTTGGAAATTAGAAGCACAAAAGGTAGGTGCTGTGGCTGAAATGATAGGCTACTATGGCCAGACTGCAAAAGGCTTACATTAATAGTTAAGAAATTTGGACTATTTCTGAATTGTGACCTAGGAAACATACTGTGCCATTGGTTGTAGGATGGGTTGCAAGGGGTAGAAATAACACGCCTGCAATAGGATTTGGGGAGTAAGACTGGGAGGGGGGAGGAAGACTGGGATATGAGAGACAGAGTTAAAATCACAAGAATAATCATAAAAGAGGAGTAGAAATCAAACAGAATACAGATAGAAACACAAGTGTTTATTTGAAGATGAAAGAGAGTAAGAATGGACTAGAATTAACCATAAAAGGCTTCTTAGTTGGTATTTCTGAGAAGAGGATGCAGAAAGCAGAAAGGACCAGGTACAGCAAGCTCCTGAGAGGAGGGCTGAGCCTGCTCACCAGCTATGCTTGGGCTCCACAGACAAACTGGCCTGGAAAAGAACCTGGACTGAAAGAAGAGAGAAGACTTGGTGATCTACATTTGGTCATTCCCCCACTGGTGAGAGAGAGAGAGAGAGAGAGAGAGAGAGAGAGTGTGTGTGTGTGTGGTGCAGCCTAATTTCCATTTTAGTTACCACACAGCTTTTCAACATAGGAAAAAAAAACTGGCAATCTTTATTACTGTTAATATCATTTAATAGGCTATTGGATAAAATTTATAATTTGTAGTATTTTCAGAGCTTGAAATATCGGTTCATAAAATGGGAAAATTTTACTCACTTTCATGTGTTCCACTGCCAATGAAGAGTGGGTCCAAAAACAGGATGTTTGTAAAGAGGATCTTCGTCACATCAAGGGAGAAAAACTATTGTTCTTTATGAGGAAATGTTTCCAGTTTACAATTAATTTCATTTTTCTGACTGAATTTTCTTTCCCTGCTATAACAGACTGGATCAATAAGAACTCTGCATCTGTAACTTAGAAAATCTAGACAGGGAAAATCATCAGAGAGAAAGCAAATGATGATGAAAATCGATATGCCTACTTACTCTGTGCTTCCTTATCCTTCATTTTCTACTTGTCTTCACCAAAACCTCACCACTGTAGCTAAATGAATGATTGGAATAAGGTTTTTTCCTAAAGAAACAAATTTTGGCTCATTTGTGTCAATTTCAAAAGCAGCTGCTTCTTTCCCATATGAGCCATATTCTGAATAAGTGATTTTTGAGGGTTGGCAAGCTGAGGGATTTTGCCTTAGTCAATAGTTGGCATTATCATCAAATAGGAGGCAAATTAGTCACTGCAAATGAATTAATATCTTGCAGAACCAGAGTTATTTATGCCCTGAGTGATAAACTTGGGAACTGTTCATCAGCGCACTGACAGAATTTGTAAATGAGATCAATGCATCACTGTTGGGGATCTTCCAGAAATGATGGAGGACAGGAGAGCTGCCAGAAGACTGGATTCATTTATTTGCCTGCTCCTTCTTTCCTCTTTTTCCTTTCTTCCTTCTCTTCTACCCTTCCATTCCCCTTCCTCCCTTTACTCCCTTCCATTCTTCGCCTCTATTGATAGTCTAAGTGTCAGGGACACTTAAAGAGACTTGTCCCCACCTTTACCAATCTAGTGGGGAAAAGATGACATCAGACCTCAGTAGAGTACAATCTGTTAAGTACAACAATGTCTATAAAAATGTTTTAAAGTACAGAGAAGGAAGACCCTAACTTGTCCTATAGGGGTTAGGAAAGGCCTCACTGAGAAAAAATACAAATTTTCCAGGTGAACAAGGAAGTATTTTAGGAAGAAGAAAACAATATGTTCAAAACCATGGATTTGGGGAAAACACCATCATCACTAACTACCACAACAATCCCAATGACAAACATACTGTGCACTTAGTATGTGGCAGGCACCACATTATGAGCTTTTGATAAATTAATGTTTTTAATCTTTACAACCACCCTAAAGGGTAAATGTAATCCCGTTTTTCTGATGAGAATCTCAAGTCCCAGATAGTTAAGAAACTTGTCCTAAAGAAGAAATGGTATGTTCACGGGCCTGTAACCACTTCACTGTGTTGGTTGTTGAACAAATCTGTGGTGGAAAATGTCCAGAGATGAGATTAGAAAGGTCTCTAGAAGTGTGTGTAGTAAACACGAAGCTATGTTATAGAAGAGGGCTCAGGTCCATTCTTAAGCAGGAAAAAGTTGTCCATCTACTCCTCTGTGCATCTATGCATTTATTAAATATATACATAGAAGATTTTAAGCAGCACACAGGAATCTTATATAGAATGAGTTAACAGAGTGAAAGAAGAGAAAAAGATGAGGGAGATGACATAATAGAGTTAAGAATAAGGCTAGCTGAACAGACATTGGTCAGTCTTGGCGGACACAGGAGCTGTTTTACATCTCTGTGTGGACTTTAAAAAAACCAACTGAGAAAAAGCCAAGCTACCCCGACCCCTTCTAAGTGAGCTGAAATTGTACCCACTGGAAAGGCCAGGGTATTCCAAAATAATGATTTTGGAGTCATTTTAAAAGATGGACAGATGGGTGACAGAGGGTATAATGTCCTATTTCTTACAGGATAGTGGATTGATTTTTATTTGAAAAGAGTTTTTTTTTTTAAAGGAGCTATAACCAGATATCCCCTTCACCAAAACATAATCTTAATAAATTACATATATAATGCCTGTCTTTAATAATTCTACTGCCTGAATATTTGTCAACATGACTTATTTGTAACATTTATACTAATCCAAATAAATACATTAACTTACTGGCTGGCTTGTTGTTTTTAAACAACACCTAACAAATATACTAACTTTGGTTTTAGAATGGCTGACATGCAATCTTTCCTTTTAACAGTGATTAGCAGCAGGGGCAGTTGACTGTTCAGGCTAGTCTGACTCAAATTGCATCAGCCAAATAGTTTCTGTTATGAGGAAGTTTTAATGGAGTATATCCAGACATACTTCTAAGATTGTTTAGAAGCAAATTTGAAAGAAGAGGGGAACACAAACTGAAAAAGTGCTGTGTTAAAAGATCATCCTGACTAGTGCTAACTCTGGTATCAGTAATCTCTTTTTGTGTAAGCATAGGAATAGGGTGAGGAGAGTGGTATATGTTGAGCTCGTGTTTATTGACTCTTAACTAATTCCTGTCCACAGAGGCAAAAGTTAATAAAAGCTGTATGTACTCTGAAAGCACTCCTGGTAGATATCGCCATGCAGTGGTAAGTGGCAGGATAGTATGGTAGCCATTTGTAGCACAAGTAGCTAGGTTTAAAGGCCTGAGTAGCTAAAGCTACTACTTGGTTAGGCATGTGGGTTGTGTATGATTTGGAGGAACAGAGGCGGTCCTTTCTGAAAATGGAATAAATGAAAGGAGGAGCTACATGTCCAGAGTCAATAAACATGTAAAACATGCCATTGAAGTGGAAGATCTCAGTTCTGAGAAGTCGTTGAGTGGCTTTGAGGGCAAAATGTCTTAACCAGGCATTTTACTGGTTTATATTTTCAATCAGCTCTACAGGATCAGGCCTCGACTAGCAGAAGTTGAGGCAGTTAACTGTCTCATAAAGTGGTGAGAACTGAGCTTCCTACCTATCAGTTGGATCTCCATAATTTTTCCCCCACTTATTTCATACCTATAACTCTGTTTAGAATTTATCTGCATTGTCTAATAAAATCTAATGGCATGGCTCTGGTCCCCCTATAGTTCTATAGGTTTTATTGGAACTGAGGTTTTCTTGTGATAATACATTGTGTTAAACTTCAGAAGCTTTAACTTTTTACGAGGCCATGGCTTCTTGTTTAGTTTTGTTGTAAGCTTCTCAGCAAATCTTGTCAAACTAGGTTACTGCATTTTCTGTCTAATTTTATTTTTCAGGTAAAATTGGTTTTCACATTTTTTTTTTCTTTTTAGGGCTGCACCCATGGCACATGGAGGTCCCCAAGCTGGGGGTCTAATTGGAGCTACAGCTGCTGGCCTACACCACAGCCATAGCAACGCTGATCCGAGCTGTATCTGCAACCTACACCACAGCTCGACCTATACCACAACTTGCGGCAGTGCCAAATTATTAACCCACTGAGCAAGGCCAGGGATCGAACCTGAAACCTCATGGTTCCTAGTTGGATTGTTTCCACTGCGCCACGATGGGAACTCTGGTTTTCACATCATCTAATTGGTGGAAAGAGATCCGCTTCTCTCTCAAATTACAAGGGTAGAAATTCAGTTGGTCCTTATTAAATGCAAGATATTCAGTTAAGGTTGAAAGCCCTTCAAGTCAGTCATACCACACTGTGGGCTCCTCTGACCTCCTGGTTCAATCATCTATGCTCATAGTAGCTATGTGCAGGACTAACTCAGGAGAAAAGTGGTTACTTACCACCCAGTTGAAATATCCATTCTATGGAAGGTAAGAAACCCAGAAAATATGTGGGGCTGGCTTTGGGAGTAGAGCATGGGTAAAATGTTCTCTGCATTCTCCCACTTTATTGTTAGTCAGTTTCTCAGATCTGTGAGTTGTTGGGGAATGGTCATTTAAATTGACAAATTTTCCTTCAATATGAAGTTCCAAAAGGACACAGTCTTCATTCTTTGCCAGTTTCATGTTGTCACTAATGTCTAGAGGACCTGAAGGTATTTAGCCTCAGGGTGGCATATGAGCTATTTTCAAATATATGTAGACTGTTTAGAAGTAGTAGTATACTTAGGAGTTCCATTTGTGGCTCAGTGGTTAACTAAGCTGACTAGGATCCATGAGGATGCATGCGGGTTTGATCCCTGGCCTCGCTCAGTGGGTTAAGGATCCACTGTTGGCGTAAGCTGTGGTATAGGCTGCAGATGTGGCTTGGATCCCGTGCTGCTGTGGCATAGGCCAGCGGCTGTAGGTCCGATTTGACCCCAGTCTGAGAACCTCCGCGTGCCACAGGTGTGGCCTTAAAAAGCAAAAAAAAAAAAAAAAAAAAAAGAGAAGAAGAAGTAGACTAATTTATTTTCCAAATCCATATAGGTGGGACAAAATTTTAGTAATCACACTTGTCCAGTAGAGTACTTTGGAGGGTGTGACCCCCAAACCTCCCAGTCCTGGAGACGTTCAGTAAAAGTGTGGATGATCATTTGGCAGGAAAGTCATGTGTCAGAGAGTACTTGGACCAGATGATATGAAAGAGCTCTCTAAACCTAAAAGTTCTAGGAATCTGTAACGAGTATTTAAAAAAATTATTTTAAACATTTTCTTTTTGGCATGAAATCTGAGGAAGGGCTGTTTGCTAGAGGCAAAATGCATGCCTATGTTTTTATACTTTTAAGTTTTAAAATTGTGCATTATTTTCTCTTTTTTTCAGATAGCTCACTGGAAATAAATATGGAAATTTCCTAAGAGGCTGAATACTAATGAAGTTGTAACTGAATTTAGAATTCTCTTCTGGACACAATTCCTTGGTGATAAAGGATCCTAAACTTATTTATGTGTTACCTTTTTATTTTGGAAAATTTAAACCCCTTAAAAACTGATAGATTAGTATAATGAATCCTCTGTGCCCATCACCTGCAAGAATTATTAACTCACAGGGCAGAAAAAAGCCCTCTACAAAGACATCTGTGTCCTAAGGCCTGGAACTTGTGGGTACGTTAGGTTACACGGTAAGCAAGAATTCTGGTTATAGATGGAATTAAGGTTGCGCTACAGTTGACCTTGAGATAAGGCAGATTATTCTGATTCTCCAGGTGGGAACAATCTAATCACATGCATCTTTGTAAGTACAAGAGGGAGCGGAGGAGAAAGAGACCCAGATAGATGGCCATGTGAGACGGTCTCAGCCTGATGCTGCTGAATGGAGATGGAGAAATGGGGCCTTGAGCCAAGGAATGTGAATGGCTGAAAAACCTGAGAAATGCAAGGAAACATTCTCCCCTCAGTGTCCTGAAAGATCGGAGGCCTGTTCACACCTTGATGGTAGCCTAGTGAGATCTATTTCAGATTTCTTACAGTTTATGTTGTTCTAAGCCAATAAGTTTAAGATAATTTTTTATAACAGCTATGGAAAACATATTTCTTAAAAAAATAGAAATGTTATCAAAGTATGAAGGGAATAAAATAGTTCCTAAGGATAACAGTAGAAATTTCTTTGTATGTATTTTCAAGTAAAATAAGTATTTACAAACTTAGCGAAGAAAGACAATACTTTTATATGCTGGCTTGAACTACAATATGTATGGATATAAGTCTGAATACTTGTAAAAGATTTGAATATATGTACCAGAGTTAAAGTGGTATTTAAATTGCTAATGTGATTAACTTTATTAATCATTTAAATGATTTAAACCCATTACTCTGATCTTTTGGTTCCTTTTTTTAACTGCTTATCTCCATTATATAAATTGTAAATTAGATACTCTGGTTTATTTAATATATGTATTATGATTACTCTTGATGGTTTTCCTTTGTATACTCTTTATCCAATTTCAATAAAAAGGTAAATATTGGAACGAGAAAATGCATTATTTTATAGAAGCTAGTGAAATTGTTTATACTTATGAAGGTATGGTACTTTCAATAAAACCAACTAAAATCTGTGATCATTTTCTTCATAATAATTCTCTAAATTCCCATTTATATTCATACCTTCTTTTTTCCTCGTCCGGATAAAATATTTAATTCAAGCCTAGAAACAAACCAACCACTCACTCAACCAACCAAATGACTCACTCTGCAAACATAAACATAAATAAAAATGAATAAAATGAAATAAAGCAAAGCATTTAAAGTTTATAAGCACTTTTGAAAAGTGATGCAAATGGCTCGAATGAACCTTCTCATATCTATTTTTCATCTTGCTAATGTTAAGACAAAGGACAAAAGATCAATGTCTAAATTACTGAAGTCATGTATTCTAATGGACCATTTATTTCTTTTATGTTTAGGTACCTTCCCCCTTGATGATATTAGCCATATGATTCAGAATCTGGAGTGAAGTTTTATTAAATGTTATTATTGGAGGTATATTTAACTGTGTGTTTGAAATGCATAGATTATACTCCTTTGGAAAGTTGCAGGAGAGATGCTGTGGTAGCATATAGTTGTTTTGAAAGTATAACACTCACTAATACTTAGAAATACCCACGAATAATTTTGAACATACAGCACAAACTTCAGCACACAGACTTTAACACACCGATGTATACCAAACTCCAAAATCTCAGAACTAAGATACTATTTAACATTCTATTTAGTACTTACTACATCATCTCATTCACCCTAGACACTATGAGAAACTAAAATGTATGAAATTAAAGGTAGTCTCTAAAAGCTCTTGTGATGTGTAAGCTTGGCTAGGCTGTGGTGCCCAGATATATGGTCAAACACCAGTGAAGATGTTATCAAAATAGTTTTTAGATGTAATTAACACTTAAAATCAGTATACTCTGAATAAAACAGATTATCCTCCATCATCTGGTGGGCCTCATCTAACTAGTTGGAAGGCCTTAAGAGCAAAGATGAAGGTTTCTGGAGTAAAAAGCAATTAATTCCTTAAGATTGCAGCATAAAAACACTGCCCAAGTTCCCCACCTGCTGGCCTGCATTGCAGATTCTGGACTCAAGACTGCAATATCAATTCTTACTTGAGTTTCTAGCCTGCTGGCCTGCCCTATGGATTTCAGACTTTCTAGCCCCTTACATCATATAAAACAATTCCTTAAAAATCTCTTTCTGTAGATATACTGATAGATCCATCTTCTACTGTTTCAGTTCATCAGGAAAACTCTGCCTAAATAGATATTATTGCCCAAATGTCTTGCAAATGAGCCAATAACCTCAGTTACTTCTAAAACAATTTCCATAGTTTAATTTTGGGCACCATTCACTTGCTTTATTTAAATGGATCAAAAATATTTTATTCAACTTGAACTGATGATGAAAACCTTAAAAAAATTTATTCTTTCTACCCAATATTTCTGTCCCCTGAGCTTCTTTCTCCACCTCCACCCAGCTCCTCACCACTTTTCTGTCCAGTCCATGAATCATCCCTAATACATCATTTTTCTAAAGTACAAGATCATTGCAGAGCTATGTAGACACTCAAACATAGTTGTTTTATTTTGGTTTAAATTTCTTTTTTGTAACTATCACTAGTATGTTTTGGTTTTTAAGTATTTTCCCTGGTGACCATTTTCTATCAATTTATGTTTAGCCAACAGTTAAAATAATGTGCGCTGGAACAATAGCTAAAATAAGCTCAAAGACTCTGGATCAATTACCATAAGGCTGTCTTGAGAAGTCTTGGTTTGTCTGCCTTAAAACACGATCCTTTACTCCTGTTTAAGATAAAAATGTGTCTTCATTTTCTTCTTTAGGTTCAGAGTGACTAATTCTGACCAAAACTCTTAGGAAGAATTGATCACTTAATTAAAATGATTAGTTAATTAAAGCCATGCAGTCCCTGGTCAGAATGACTTGAGTTCCTTTCTAAACTGATAAATTATTTCAAAATGCATACTAATATGGGACTTTTCCAAAGTATAGATATAAAATTCAAAATTACAACAGAACTAGTCTTCTGCTGTTGCTTAAGAGGGATTTAGCCCCTGGGCATTTTATGACTCAGATTATCTTCTTAAACAATGTTACCCAGATAAACCTTCCTTGAAATCAGTGGTACTGGTATTCAACATTTTTCCTTTATATGGAGTTAACTGTGTCCTCTATCATCTGACTGAACCAACAAAAGTCATTTCTCTTAAAGACATCAACAGCTTAAGGAAAAAAAAGGTTTTCTCTCCAGGGCTGGGGGAGGACTTTTTCTTTGCACTTTAAAATGTTTGCTGTGTTCCAAGAAGATATTAGGATCAGTTGACTGACAACAGGAAAAATTTTCCTGGCAGAGAAGGAAGCCAGAGGAGATTCATATGCAGACAAAATTTTAACTATCAGGCTGTTTGTATCCCCATGTCTATTCTAATATGCCAAGCAGGGATAAATCAAATGGGCTCTAAAAATGGCAGATAAAAATGTGATTTTACAATAATTCTGGAGTTTGGCAGAATATCCATCTTAAGCATCTC
This sequence comes from Catagonus wagneri, assembly GCA_004024745.2. NCBI lineage: Eukaryota > Metazoa > Chordata > Mammalia > Artiodactyla > Tayassuidae > Catagonus > Catagonus wagneri. The sequence continues at coordinate 2,478,689 of PVHT020001750.1, forward strand.
TTTTTCCCCTAAGGATTTATTTATTACTGGGCAATGCTATATAGCTGTTCCAATAGATGCACCGCTCTTAAAAAAAAAAAAAAAAAAGAGGAAATCAAAATCTTGAAAACCTACATTTTAAAAGTTAAAGATGCAACAGTGTTGCTGAAGTACTAGTGTGAGTTAAATGAAACTGGGACCCAGACAGAGATGCCTGAAATCTGTTTGAAATAAGGAGGGAGACCAGGTCGGATGATGTGGGGAGATGGCCACTTCCCAGCTGGCCAGCCCTCTTTAGGGAAGGCTGGGACTGAAGGGCCTTCCTCAGGGTGTGGGGCAGGGTTGATACCCTCTAAGCAAAGTGAGAATCAGACTCACAGCATAAAGGCAGAGAGGACTAAGGACACATGAAAGCAACGTTGGGGTAAATCCACCAAGCATATGCTTCAGGGACCTCAAGACAGACTTCTCATAGCAACTTCATGATCATTCAGTTTCCCTTGGTTTATCAAGGACAACATGATCATTGCAAAGATTAGCAAAACAATAGTGTCATCCAGGATGTAATTTATATCCTAAACATTATATTCTAAAATTTTATATTCTTCAAAGAGTGGAGGAAATTCTGATTTCTGAGTAAGGGGGTGTGTGGACACTGACAGACGCTTCTCTCCTACTGCTAGAACCTCCTGGCCCTCTTACCATCTCCCTTATTGCCTCTGGGGACCTCACCTGCCCCCAACCCTGATCTAAGACCTTCATACTGGATCTTGTAACTTAACCATCCTCCCTTTGTTGGTATGAGCCTTGAGGTTTTTTCTTTCTATGACATTTTCACAGGCAAAATGAGAAGACTGAAAATGAAATTTCCAAATGAAGCCACCCAAGGTTGATTCATGGCCTGCTAAACCCATCTACATTCAACTTGAAATAAACTTAGACTTAAAATATACCTGGTCTAAATAAAAATCTCATCACAGCAATACAAGGAGAATGTGATTGGGTCTTACCCTCAATTCTTCCTTGAAGAAGGCTCATTTTGAGAACCACTGAAGAACTAATTTAACTTAAATTTGATATAAACTGGACCAGAACAGGAACAAAAAACCAACCACAAAAGCAACAAGAACAACAAAACAATATAAAAAAGAAAAGCTCCCACTGTTAACTCTAAGAGGCTTAGTGTAGCTGGAAATCACTTACAGTCTACAGGATTCTTTTTTAAAAAGTGTAAACTATTAAGAAAAATGGAAATCTGGTTTTACTAATAACCTTGTGAAGCTGTTAAACTCCTAGAATTTTTAAGGTTAGAAATTGCCTTAGGGTTCTTAGATTTTTAATTTTAATTTAAAATATTAATTATTTTCTTATTTTAGGGGCCAGTCCCCCAAAGCTTTACTTTCTGTCACCTCCAGTAAAGTGCAAAGTATTTTATGGGAAAGCTATCTTTTGTTAGATATCTTTTTCATCTACACTGAGAATTAGACTTTTCCACTCTGTCTCCTTTCTCTCAAAAATCTAACTCAATTTATTTCAAACCATTGCCAATAAATAGGAATTTTTCACAATTGTTAATCTGGGTTTGTGGGCTGTACTAATAAACCCAGGGCTTTAGGAATTGAGTTCCTGGCCTACTTAGAACCTGACTAAAATAACACAAATAAAACAAAAGCAATGAGGAAAGCTTTTTCTACAATAAAAAGTATATTGTTTTTAGTGAATTTGGGTGTCTCCTTTTCTTTTCTTGATAAGAACTTTGAATTTTAAGGATTCCGAGGCAAAGATTTTTGTTGAGATCTAAGTGTAGGGAAGTAACCCTAACTTTATGGTTAATTATATCTTAATCTCGTTTCTTCTCTAGGTTATCCATGAAAGTAATTCTTTTTTTTTTTTTAACAGTGTGTTCTGAGACATACAGACACATATAAAGAAAAAAACATCTTAATTCCACCTTTATAGAGATAACCTCAACATTTGGTGAATTTCCTTTCAGCCTTTTGTGTGCATGCCTACATTACCATGAGACTCATTGTAGATTTCATAGCATGGGGGTTCTATGTTTTATATGTTTTACAGTTACAGTGAGTTTTTTTCTTTTTTTTTTGCTTCCCTCGTGTACCTTAACTAAACTTCCTCTCTATATAAAACAACTGGCCTGTATTTAGAAGACCAGTGATTGACATTACTCTCCTTTGGAAGAGTTAGAAGGTGGACATCCTGCGCGGGAGCTGGCTAGCTGATACAGACAAGGTGAGTGTTCTGGGAAGTTAGCTCTTGCTGTGTTCTTTAAGCTGGCAGCCTCCTCTAGAAAGCTCAGGACACACTTTCTCAGAAACACGTGTTCCCTCTTCCTGTCTGCTTGTGACAAACCCCTTCAATTTGTCAAAATTCTGTTGCAGTTTCTCCCTTTGCTGCATGATAGTCCCAAATACTTAACAATTACTGTCGGCACTGGAATACACAGAAATGAAAATAGCTTCAAGTTCTAAAGTGACTTTAACCAACAGTCAAAGAACAATTTATGCCCTGTGAAAAGGATGGCTGGAGATATTTTTATCTATCCACCTGTGTACTTTTTTGAGGCACAAAATACTTCTCTCTCTCTCTCTCTCTCTTTTTTTTTCTTTTTTAGGGCCACACCCTCGGCATATGGAGGTTCCCAGGCTAGGGGCTGAATTGGAGTTGTAGCTGCTGGCCTAAGCCACAGCCACAGCAATGCGGATCTTAGCAGCGTCTGCAACCTAAACCACAGTTCACGGCAACGACAGATCCTTAACCCATTGAGCAAGGCCAGGGATCAAACCTGTGTCCTCAGGGATGCTAGTCGGATTCGTTAACCACTGAGTCATGGTAGGAACTCTCCCACTTGTCTTAAATAGCTTCATTTTTGAAAATAAGGAATGATTTTAAAACAAATAGCATAATGAAATATCTAAGTCCTCTTTGCAATAGCATCTGTGTAATATTTCATAGATGTGTACACAAATAAAAGCAAACAAAAACCCAAAGCAGTTTAAGGCAAACACCAAAATGTATATAAAGGCTAGATGCATATAACTTACAGTTTTATGTGTGTGCACATGTTTGCATCCCTTTTACCATTCTTTGCCCTTCTTTATCTTCTTTCCCTCTTCTTCCTTCCCCGTTTCCCTCTCTTTCCTAGAATAAGCACGTTGATCTGCCATATTCCAGAAGTAACAACTAATGGTGCTACTAAAAGGTGAACTGGAAAAACTTTACAATGTTTGTCATCATAGAGTTTTGGCATTGCTTTGGTCTGTACATTAGTGGTATATTAAGCCTCTCAATTGGGTAGATTCCTTTGCTTAAAATGGTGTTAATCTGGTGAATGTCCACCATTACTGTCCATCATCCAACATGTCTCCAAGATGCTAATCAGACTATCCTGCTGATTTAGCTTAATGTTAATCTGTTCACAGATGTCTTAGGGGCAGTTGTTGCTAATTCTAGAAAATTTAGGTGAGTATGATGCTCCTGATTTTTTTTTTTCTGAAAGAAATACTGCTTAATGTATATTACATATAGTGGTATCACATTATTGAATAAATTAAGCTCTAAAATTAAATAGAGCTAAATAGAGATTATTATCACTGTCAAGCAAACATTTATATGGTACTTGTATATGGCAAGAATTTGATCTAAATGTTACGCATATATTAACCTGTTTCTTCCTCTAATAATCCTATGAATAGGTACAGCATAATCGCTGTTTAATAGATGAGGAAACCAAGGAGCAGGAATCTTAGAGAACTTATCCAAAGCCAAGGTGCTCCTACAGAGCACAGCAGCATTTCATACCAGACAGCTGACTTCCAGAGGCTCTTCTCTGAATCCCAGTGTTAATCCCAGTGCTATCCTGCAGTATTATATTATCAGTAAGTATCTGGTCATATTTTTATTTTTATTTTTTTAATTTATTTTTTGTCCTTTTTTTTTTAGAGCCGCACCTGCAGCATATGGAGGTTCCCAGGCTAGGGGTCGAATCGGAGCTACAGCTGCCGGTCTACACCACAGCCACAGCAGCACCGGATCCGAGCCACATCTGTGACCTACATCACAGCTCAAGGCAACACCAGATTGTTAACCCACTGAGCGATGCCAGGGATTGAACCCGCAACCTCATGGTTACTAGATGGTTGTATTTTTAAAGATACAAAGAGTATTATGCTATGTGCAAAGGATATAAAAACAAGGCATTAGTTTTTTTCTGTCCTTAAAGGTTTTCAATCTAGTTAGAAAGACAAGGTAAACAATGTTAAAGCTATAAACAATATCAGGCAGTAGAAGCTGTGATAAAGGAATTATTCAGATGAGTTCTCTAGGATTTTGAAAGTAGCCAGGTCACTAAAGGCAGGGAGAAATTTGGAAATACTTTATGTATCAGGACTGTTGATAAGTTTGGACCACAAAATTGAAATGTCCTTTCTGCTCTGTAAAGAAAGTCATCCAAAATATGAATAGCTTAAAAATGCATCTGAAAATCACTAAGATAGATGGTTTGAAATAATTTGAATCACCTGTGGGTAGAGTGAGTACTTGATTAAACCCTAGCCAGGTGAGTGAGAATTACTAACAAAAAAACAAAGGAATTTAAAACACCATTACAGTGCCATTAATATAGAAGAATTAGAGTGATCAGATAATTCAGAAGATGCTGGATGTCTTTAAAAGTGGGACATGTAATGCCTTGGGCTGCAAACAATTAGTCCTGCATGTCACAGAAACTTGGAAGTGACAAGACCCTTTGACAGTCCTGAACAATGAACCAGTGCCCAAGAGAATAGCAATCTAGAAACTGACTTGATTTGATACTTCTTTTTGTTTAAAGCAACCAACATTTCAGTGATCTACAGTGCTCAAGGGCTGTATTTATCTACTCTTACTGGATGCAATTGTTTCAGATGAAATAATGGGTAAGTTAAATAACAAGACCAATGGCACCTTAGGATAAATAAAAATATAGGAAAATTTAAATCATTATAAATCCTCTATATCCATTCCTGCCATCTCTTTTAAGTTAACGGTAAGATTAGTTTATTTTTCTTCAACTTACCTCGCATGCTATGACTGTATTATAGTTTGGTGCCTCATTTTAGCTAATTATAATTTATTCTATATATTTCATATTTTCAGTGAACAGTATGTATTAGTTTCTTAACATTATTGTATTTTGGAGAATTTGTTTAATTTATATATAGATTTAATATATATTATCTCAACTGACCCTAATAATCTGGTATTATTATTTTCTCTCCAGTATTTCTACCACCCATCCAGTTATTCAAAATTAGAAACTGGAAGTCATTCTTGATTTTTACTTCTCCCTTCCTGCTTCATATCTCTTAAACATCTTTTAAATGTGCGCAATTTATATAGGATAATTCCTTCTATGGACCCAGAGGCCTATGTGGTCCTGCTGAGTCTACAACCTGGGTCTTCTGATTCCTGGTTCAGCCCTCTCTGATCTGCTCTAATGTTTTTATTTTTTATATTTATTTATTTATTTATTTTTGCTCTAATGTTTTTAGAGGAGGGACTTTGTTTTCATTTTCATGTCTCAATAGGTAACTATGTAACAAAATAGTATAAACACAAGTTCCTTGCAAGCATTAGAAAAAAAGGAACTGAAATACCAACCAGTATTAATTTATGTAAAAGACTATTAATAGTACGTATGACACCTAGCTCTGAATTTACCATGTGTATGCTTTACTGTAGAACTTCTCACTGAATGTTCACCACACTACCCTCTTTTCCCTTCTGTCACAGAATAAACCTCGGCCTTCCTTCTGCTCAGGTTTATCTTGCTACATGTGAGCAACAGATCTTAATCGCTTTGCCTTCTCAGGAGTCTTGTTTCAGAGATAACACCCCTTTCTCTCTGGTATGGAACATCCTCCCCACCCCATCTACTCTTCCCTTTCAGCCTGTAAATATCCTTAGCTTTCTTCCAGCTTAAGAAATAAAGCAAAACAAATGAATAAAAACAAATAAAACCAACAAAAAACCTCAACTAAAAAAAATGTCTTTGCCCTCCCACTTATTTTTGGCTTTTTGGGGCTGCACTTGTGGCATATGGAAGTTCCCAGGCTAGGGGTCTAATTGGAGTTGCAGCTGCCAGTCTATACCACAGCCACAGCAATGCCAGATCTAAGCCTCATCTGCCACCTACACCACAGCTCAAGCCATTGCCAGATCCTTAACCCACTGAATGAGGCCAGGGATTGAACAGGCATCTTTATGAATACCAGTTGGGTTCATAACCTACTAAGCCACAACAGGAACTCCAGTGCCCCCATTCCAGTCACCACTAAGTCTCTCCTCTTTAGTCAAACTACTTCCAGAGCAGACTGTTGCATGGGCTCTCTTTATTGCCTGACTGCAGTGCACTCCTCAGCCCATAGTAGCTTCTACCATCATCATCACTACTCTCATCTTTGTTTTCACAAAGCAAGTGAATACTTTTCTGTGGCTCATCTAGGCCTTTTATAGAATATGACACAGTGGATCATTTGCTTATATAACAGTTATTCAGTTTCCTCTCTGGGCTAGACAATGTTCTAGGTATAAATGAGACATGATCCTGGGGAAAAAAGAAATAGGTTTCAGTAACACTATGTTTTCCTGTTTTTCTTTCTACTTGTTTATTCTTTTTCTTTTTTTTTTTTAAACCTTTCTCTGTATGGGCTTCTCTTCTGTTACCCTTTCAGTGTTGTTGTAACACATAATGTTGGCTAAACACTGTGGACTCTTCCTGGTGGCTTCACTACATGACCTGCCATTCACAGAGGTAGTGAATATAAGCATGCTCCACCCAAGTCTCCTTTCAGGAAGGACTGAATAACCCACTGTGGTGAGTGCAGTCAACATAACCTCTAAATGCCAGTCCTATTGGGTCAGCCTGAGCTGAGCTTGCTTTGCCCAAAGTCATGCCTCTCTTGAAGGACAGGATCTGATGGCTGAGCAAGGAGAATTGTGAAGATCTGGCTGCTCTGGCCTAAGAGGAAAATTGTACAAGGTGAATCTGGAAACCTGGACACACAGGAAAGCAGGGACACTAATCAAAGCCTATGCAGCCAAGCTGAAGAAACTGCCACTGGCCAAAAATGGGACACTTTGAGATCAATTAAGAATAATAATGGCAATTGTTAAAACACATCAAATACATTAAAAATTCGTGAATTCATAGAAGTACTGAAGGAAATCCATAAGACGTCATTGGTTATCTTTGGAGAATACTGGGAAACAAATTCATTAATCTAAAAAAATGACAAATGGAGCACTTAACTTGCCTTTTCAGTATAAGCTAGACCTCTGTGTAACCAAGTAGTTGATGAAAGAAAATTTCTCCTTCTAGAAGTAGTCCATCTAATGATGAATTAAATTAATGATTAATAATAATAGGGATGGCGGCAAGATGGCAGAGGAGTAAGAGGTCGCGCTCACCCTCTCCCACAAATACATCAAAAAACACATCTAAATATAAAACAACTTCGACAAAACATCATCTGAATGCTGCTTAATTCAAACCTCCAAAAACTGCAAGAAACTCTTGAAATAACTGGGTAGAACAACAGAAAAAAAAAGAGAAAAGGAATCAGGATGGCATCCAGCACCCCAGGGAGGGAGCTGTGAAAAAGAAAAGGAACCCACACCCTGGGAAGCCACTTAACCAATGATCAACAGAGCTAGAGGGACCTCAAAACCTGAGAAAAATGCAGCAGCTGGATTGAGAATGGAAAAGCGGAGTTAGAGACTCACACAGACGAACTGAATACCGGCACAGACACCACAGCCTGAGGTGCCGGGTGGTGCCTGGGAGCTGAGACATAGGTTCCTGAGGTTAGTCCCTGGGAGAGGGCTGAGGTCAGTGGCGGTTGTGAAGATAGGCTAGGGAACAGTGCATGGGAGGGAGGGCGATACTCTATGGGCTGTGGAGTGTAAAGCCAGGACAGAGGGAACCAGGGAAGTCTGCTCCTGCAGGGGAGGCAAGCCTCCATTGTCGGGGAGGAGGGGAGGAGGAGGGGCTGACCATCATAGGAAGCACCTTGAACTAGTGCAGAGAGCAGTGCAGTGGAGCCCGTGCCACAGAGACAGCAGCGGCAGTGGGGTGGAGCCAGTGGAGGCAGCAGAGGTGGCAGTGGGGGCAGAGCCCATGCCTTGAAGCCCATGGAGTCAGCATTGATGGTCAGGTGGAGCCCTGTGCCAGGTCGTGGAGCCAGGAGCCTGTGCCAACCAGCATAGGCGGGGGAGGGGGGTCCTGTGCCAGTCCACAGAGTTAGCATCTCTGGTGGGCAGAGCCCTGCGCTACCACACGGAGCCAGCATTGGCAGAGGGGTGGAGCCAGCGCCAGACCCGCAGAGACAGCCTCTGCAGGGGGGTGGAGCACTGCACCAGCCGATGGAGCCAGGAGCCCGCCCCAAACCATGAGCAAGCATCAGCGGAGGGGCAGAGCCAATGACAGCCTGCTGAGCCAGCCTCTGACAGGTACACCCTGTGGTTCCAATCACCTCAAAGAGGACTTTGCAATCAAACACTAGCTGTTGTGGCTCTCACTCCCCTGGGAAATCATACTTCCTGCTGCTGCTACTGCCAATTGCTCTGGACACCTGGTAGATCTGCCTAGAGCTCATGACCACTTCCCAGGGCCTGGCAACTAGGAGTAGCCCACCCCACCTTCCTGCAATTGAGAGCCCAGAGACTAGGCACCAACTGTTGACCTTAGCCATTTCTTCATTCTCCTAGAGAACACTCAGAGTACCATTGAGATAACAGCCTACTCACTCCAAAGAAAAAGACACCAAATATTCAAACTCCCACATCAAAAATAAATAGTAACCCCACCAAAAAAATACAAAGGGGTTCTCCTGCCTAGAAGTAGCCTTACAAGACTACAGTGTGGCTTCCCCAAACTCACAGAAAAAGAAAACCACAAGCAAGATGAAGAAGCTCAGAAAACATTCCCAGTTAAAAGAACAGGACAAGTCATTTAAAGCAGCCAACAATGAAACAGACCTCTGCAGTCTGACAGAAATGGAATTCAGAAGGGAGGTAACGAAAATACTTGAAGAATTAAGGCTGAATATCCAGGAACTAAGAGAAGACGCAAATAGCAATGCAGATTCCCTTAGAAAGGAACTAGAAAACATAAGGAAGAGCCAAGAAAAGCTAGAAAACTCATTTGCAGAGATGCAAACTAAGCTAAAGGCAATAAAGAGCAGTTTGAATAATGCAGAGGAAAGAATTAGTGATGTAGAAGATAGAATAATGGAAATCACACAATCAGGACAGCAGACAGAAAATCAAATGAAAAAACATGAAAGCAATATAAGAGATCTTTGGGATAATATAAAGCAGCCCAATGTACACATGATAGAAATTCCAGAAGGAGTAGAAAAAGAAAAGGGCATTGAAAAAATATTTGAAGAAATTATGTCTGAAAACTTTCCAAATCTGAAGGAATCTGACATCAACATACAGGATGCACAGAGGGCCCCAAACAAGCTGAACCCAAACAGACCCACACCAAGGCATATTATATTAAAAATGGCAAGAATTAAGGATAAAGAGAGGATCCTAAAGACAGCAAGAGAAAAGCAAAACATGAATTATAAGGGATCCCCCATAAGGCTGTCAGCTGATTTCTCTACAGAAACATTACAGGCTAGAAGGGAATGGCAAGATATATTTAAAGTGCTGAAAGGAAAATATCTGCAATCTAGAATACTCCACCCAGCAAGAATATCATTTAAAATAGAAGGGGACATATAGAATTTATCCAACAAACAAAAGCTAAAGGAGAACAGCAATACTAAACCCTTTCTAAAAGAAATGCTGAAAAGGTTCCTATAAAAAGAAAGAAAGAAAGAAAGAAAGAAAGAAAAGTAAAAAGTAAGAATTAGAATGGAGGAAACCACAAATGGAAAGCAATCATTCAAATAAGCCAGCATACAGATCTAAACATGAAGATGCTAAAATAAATAAATTAAATTAAATTACAAAAAAAAGACAACAACCTCATACATTGTTGGGAGGGAAAGTAGGAAAACGTGGAGTTCCCTTCGTGACTCAGTGGTTAACGAATCCAACTAAGAACAATGAGGTTGCGGGTTCGATCCCTAGCCTTGCTCAGTGGGTTAAGGATCTGGCATTGCCGTGAGCTGTGGTGTAGGTTGCAGACGCAGCTCAGATCCTGCATTGCTGTGGCTGTGGCGAAGGCCGGCACTTACAGCTCCTGTTAGATCCCTAGCCTGGGAACCTCCATATGCCATGGGTGCGGCTCTAGATAAAGGCAAAAAGACAAAAAAAAAAGAAAGTAGGAAAACGTAGACTATTTCTTTTTTCTGTTTAACTTCAAAAAAACTTTTTTCTTTATTCTTTTTTTAATTTTCTTTTCTTAATGATGTGTTTAAGCCTATATGGTTATCAGGCCACAGCAAGCAGATATAAGAAGGTGTAACACACTTAAAAAACAGGGCAATCATAAACCAAAATGGGACATCTAATCCACAAATACTGAAAAGAAAAGAACTTAAGTATAAAATAATTGGAACCCATCCATCCAAAAAAAGAAAAGACGAAAAGATAAACATAGAATCAACTGGAAACAAGATCTAAAATGGCAATAAATACATATCTATCAATAATCACCTTAAATGTTAATGGTTTGAATGCTCCAATCAAAAGACACAGAGTGGCAGAATGGATAAATAAGCAAAAACCTACAATCTGCTGCCTAAAAGAGACTCACTTTAGAGCAAAGGACACAGATAGATTGAAAGTGAGGGGATGGGGAAAGACATTTCATGCCAGTGGACAAGAAAGGAAAGCAGGAGTGGCAATACTCATATCAGACAAAATAGACTTTAAGATGAAAGCCATAAAGAAAGACAAAGAAGGACATTACTTAATGTTTAAAGGATCCATTCAAGAAAAGGATATTACAATTGTCAATATATATGCCCCTCATATAGGAGCACCCAAGTACCTACAACAAGTACTATCAGACATAAAAGGAGAAATAGATGGCAATACAATAATTGTAGGAGACTTTAACACTCCACTCACATCAATGGACAGATTCTCTAGGCAGAAAATCAGTAAGGCAACAGAGATCCTAAATGACACAGTAGAAAAGTTAGACCTAACTGACATTTTCAGGACATTACATCCAAAAAAATCAGAATATATATTCTTCTCAGGTGCACATGGAACATTCTCAAGGATAGATCACATACTGGGGCACAGAGCTAACCTCAAGAAATTTAAGAGTATAGAAATTATTTCAAGTATCTTCCCTGACCACAAAGACATGAAACTAGAAATCAACCACAGGAAAAGAAATGAGAAAAAACATACTACATGGAGACTAAACAACATGCTACTAAAAAAGGAAGGGGTCAATGAGGAAATCAAGAAAGAAATAAAAAAATACCTTGAGACAAATGAGAATGAAGACACAACAACCCCAAATCTATGGGATGCTGCAAAAGCGGTGCTCAGAAGGAAGTTCATAGCATTACAGGCCTTCCTCAAGAAAGAAGAAAAATCTCAAATTGACAACCTAACCCATCACCTAAATGAATTAGAAAAAGAAGAACAAAAATACCCTAAAGTCAGCAGAAGGAAGGAAATCATTAAGATCAGAGAGGAAATCAATAAGATAGAGATTCAAAAAAACAATAGAAAAAAATCAATAAATCCAAGAACTGATTCTTTGAAACGGTAAACAAGATGGACAAACCTCTGGCTAGACTCACCAAGAAGAGGAGAGAAAAAACCCAAATAAAATAAGAAATGAAAAAGGAGAAATCACAATGGATATTACAGAAATACAAAAAACCATGAGAAAATACTATGAACAATTGTATGCCACCAAATTTGATAACCTAGAAGAAATGGACAACCTTTTAGAGTCTTACACCCTGCCAAAACTGAATCAAGAAGAAATAAATCAACTGAACAGACCAATCACTAGAAATGAAACTGAGTATGTCATCAAAACACTTCCTACAAATACAAGCCCAGGACCAGATGGCTTCACAAGTGAATTCTACCAAACATAGAAAGAGGAACTCACACCCATCCTCCTTAAGCTTTTCCAAACAGTTGAAGAAGAAGGAACACTCCCAAAGACATTCTATGATGCCAACAAAACCTTAGTTCCAAAACCAGACAAAGACACCACAAAAAAAGAGAACTATAGACCAATATCATTGATGAATATAGATGCAAAAATTCTCAACAAAATTTTAGCCAACCGAATCCAACAGCATATCAAAAAGATCATACACCATGACCAGGTGGGATTCATCCCAGGTGCACAAGGATGGTTCGAGTCTGCAAATCAATCAATGTCATACACCACATTAACAAAAGAAAAGTCAAAAACCACATGATCATCTCAATAGATACAGAAAAAGCATCTGACAAAGTCCAACATCCATTCATGATCAAAACTCTTACCAATGTGGGAATACAGGGAACATTACTTAACATAATAAAGGCCATATATGAAAAACCCACAGCAAATATAATACTCAATGGAGAAAAGCTGAAAGCCTTCCCACTAAAATCTGGAACAAGACAAGGATGCCCACTCTCTCCACTATTATTCAACATAGTATTGGAAGTCCAAGCTACAGCAATCAGAAAAACGGAAGAAATAAAAGGCATCCAAATAGGAAGACAAGAGGTAAAACTGTCACTTAATGCAGATGACATGATACAATATATAGAAAACCCCAAAGGCTCAACCCCAAAATTACTTGAACTGATCAACAAATTCAGCAAAGTAGCAGGATATAAGGTTAACCTTCAGAAATCAATCGCATTTCTACATACTAATGATGAAATATTAGAAAAAGAATACCAAAATATTTTACCTTTTAAAATAGCACCCCAAAAAATCAAATACCTGGGAATAAACCTGACCAAGGAGGTGAAAGACTTATATGCACAGAACTACAAAACATTAATCAAGGAGATCAAAGAAGATACAAAGAAATGGAAAGATATTCCATGCTCATGGGCCAGAAAAATTAATATTGTAAAAATGGCCATACTACCCAAAGCAATCTACAGATTCAATGCAATTCCTATCAAATTACCCATGACATTCGTCACAGAACTAGAACAAACAATCCAAAAATTTATATGGAACTACAAAAGACCCAGAATTGCCAAAGCATTACTGTGGAACAAAAACCAAGCAGGAGGCATAACTCTCCCAGACTTCAGGCAATATTACAGGGCCACAGTAATCAGAACAGTGTGGTACTGGTACCAAAACAGACATAGAGACCAATGGAACAGAATGGATAACCCAGAAATAAACCCAGATACCTACAGCCAACTGATCTTTGACAAAGGAGGCAAGAACTTAAAACGGGAAAAAGACAGTCTTTTCAGTAAGCATTGCTGGGAAACTTGGACAGCTGCATGTAAATCAATGAAACTAGAACACACTCACACCATGCACAAAAATAAACTCTAAATGGCTTAAAGACTTAAATGTAAGACAAGACACCATTAAACCCCTGGAAGAAAACATTGGCAACACATTCTCTGACATCAACCTTACAAATGTTTTCTCAGGTCAGTCTTCAAAGCAACAGAAATCAAAGCAAAGATAAACCAGTGGGACCTAATCAAGCTGACTAGCTTTCGCACAGCAAAGGAAACCAAAAAGAAAAGTAAAAGACAACTTACAGAATGGGAGAAAATTGTTTCAAATGATGCAACTGACAAGGGCTTAATCTCTAAAATATTTGTATATACAAACAACTGATGCAGCTCAACTGTAAAAAAGCCAACAACCCCACTGAAAAACGGGCAAAGGACCTGAATAGACATTTCTCCAAAGACGATATACAGATGGCCAACAAGCACCTGAAAAAAATGCTCAACATCACTGATGATTAGAGAAATGCAAATCAAAACTACCATGAGACACCACCTCACACCAATCAGAATGGCCATCATTAACAAGTCCACAAACAACAATTGCTGGAGGGGGTGTGGAGAAAAGGGAACCCTCCTGCACTGTTGGTGGGAATGTAAGCTGGTGCAGCCACTATGGAAGACAGTGTGGAGGTACCTTAGAAAACTATACATAGAACTACCATATGACCCAGCAGTCCCACTCTTGGGCATATATCCAGACAAAAATTTCCTTGAAAAAGACACTTGCACATGCATGTTCACTGCAGCACTATTCACAATAGCCAAGACATGGAAACAACCCAAATGTCCATCAACAGATGATTGGATTAGGAAGATGTGGTATATATACAAGATGGAATACTATTCAGCCATAAAAAGGATAAAATACTGTTATTTGGAGCAACATGGATGGAATTAGAGACCCTCATACTGAGTGAAGCAAGTCAGAAGGAGAAAGACAGATGTCATATGATATCTCTTATAACTAGAATCTAATATACTGCACAAATGAACCTTTCAACAGAAAAGAAAATCACAAACTTGGGGAACAGACTTGTGGTTGCCAAGGGGGTGGGGGAGGGGGTGGGAGGGAATGGGGTTAACTAGTGTTTCGGTGATGGAAAAGCAAGGAGATCCAGCTGTATAGCACAGGGAACTATGTCTAATCACATGTGACAAATCCATATATGTACATGTAACCAGGTCACCATGCAGTGCAGTTGGAATATTTGACAGAAATCTGTAAACCAGCTATAATGAAAAAATAAAAAAAATTATAGAATTAAAATATCATTGTTTTGCTCAGCCTTTATGAAATAATGGATCTAGGCAAATACTGTACAAAAAAAATCCTCAGAACAGCTCATTTTAAATATTACTGCAAAAATAAAATATTAGCAAATAGAATCCACCTATTAATTATAGAATCATATATGTCTCTAGGAGATTTATGCCATACAAGCAAGAATGGTTCTATATTAAGAAATAAGCCATTATTCATTTAATATTATAAATCCTTATCATCATCCTCATAATCTTCACAAATATAAGGAGGAAATCATGATCATTATCTCCATAAGCCTCTCAAAAGGCATTTGACAGATTTAAACACCTATTTTTTTAAAGCACTCAATACAAAAGGAATCGATATACTTCACTGACAATAAAATACATATATCTCAACCCAAAGCCAACCTCTAACTTAATGGGGATATGCTGGAGATATTTCCTAAAGTTAGATACAAGACAAGGATCCCTACCATCATACTAAATTTAACAATCACCTGAGATATTAGACAACACAGTTGTATAAGAGAATGTGATTATAGAAGATTATAATAATAATGCATTATACTATATTATTGAGTTGTACAGAGAAAGACATAAAATCATATAAGGGGTATAAATGTTGTAAAGGAGGATGCAGAGCTCTATTTGTAGATGTTATGATTATATACCTGGAAAAGCCAAGAAATACGGCTGAAAAAAAACCACTATGTACAATAAGATGGTTTAGGAAGATGGTTGGTGTTAAATCAATATACTGAAAAAAAGGCTTCATGACACAAACATCCATTTAGAAGATAAAACTAAAGGAAATACTTATTAAAATAGTAACAAAGGGTTTCCTGTCATGGCTCAGCAGAAACGAGTCTGACTGGTAACCATGAGGACACAGGTTTGATCCCTGGCCTCTCTTAGTGGGTTAAGGATCCGGCATTGCCATGAGCTGTGATGTAGGTCACAGAGGCGGCTTGGATCTGGCATTGCTGTGGCTGTGGTGTAGGCCAGTGCCTACAGCTCCGATTCCACCCCTGGCCTGGGAACTTCCATATGCCTCAGATTTGGCCCTAAAAAGACAGAAGAAGTAACGAAAAGATAGAATATTTAGGAATAAATACTACAAACAGTTCTGATATACACAGACGTACACTTGAAACAATGTGCAGACAAGACATGTATTGAGGGAAGTGCAGTGACACAAATATGTAAATTTAATAACATCCTCACCTAAAAAATTCTACCAGTTTTTGTTGTTCTTCCCCTCCCCCTAAACTAAACAAGCTAATTCCAGTCATTTGTGAACTTGCTGCAAGGGTCGCAAGTGGAAGGTCAATGATGGGGAGACTGTACCTGTCAAATTCCTAGACACAATATAAACAAAGAATTGTGTTGTTCTGGCACATGAAAGAGACTTCGGTTACTTGTAAGGAATTTAGTATATAATGAAAATGGCTTCTCAGATGAGCGGGGGAGAAGCAAAAGACAATAAATAATTGTGAGGTTATATAACAGCAGTGTGGAGAAATAGAAAATTGTATACTTAATGCTGTTTGTCAGAACAAAAGACCAAGTGAATCAAATATTTAAATGTAAGAAACAAATCAAACATCCTAATAAAAAATTAAAAAAAATATCAAGCATTCTAGGGGAAAAAAAAAACACAAGAAAGTTCCTTTACAAGGATAAAGGGCCTTCTAAATATTACAATCGATTTTTTTTGTCTTTTTTTTTTTTAAGTTTATACCTGTGGCATATGGAGTTTCCCAGGCTAGGTGTCGATTTGGAGCTGTAGCCAGGCCTATGCCACGGCCACAGCAACATGGGATCCGAGCCGTGTCTGCTGCCTGCACCGCAGCTCACGGCAATGCTGGATCTTTTAACCCACTGAGCAAGGCCAGAGACCAGACTTGCATCCTCATGGCTACTAGTCAGATTCACTGAGCCATGACAGGAAATCCAAAAAATTACAATCGATGATGTAAGAAGCCAATACTTCCATAGTAAGTACTAGTGCAAGACACTATTCTAAGAGCTTATACATATATTTACTTAATCCTTGAAACAACCATTTGGATTGGGTACTCTTATTAATTCCATGTGAACATAAACTTAGGACAAGGCAGAACACCATTATATGTTCCCTGAGAGAGACACAACATATTTTAGTGATTCAAAAGAGGAAGAGCTATCAGATGGGGAAATAAAAATAATGTAATGGAATCAGCAGAATCTGAGATAGGTCCAAAAAGATGTAAGGTGGTCAGTAAAAGGGTGAAAATCCTATTGAAGTCCTTACTCAGTCAACATGGAGTATCCCAGTTATAACTGCTTTTTCAAGGTGGACGCATATGAAGATCCAAACTCACCTCCCATGGACACACTGAGTCTACAGCTACATACAGAATAATTTCCTCTTAAAAAAAAAACCCACAGGCTGGCTGAGTAATGACTACATATTGGGCAAATGATAAGCACATCAAAGTGGGTAGGGGAGGGAGTTCCCGTCATGGCTCAGTGGTTAATGAATCCGACTAGGAACCATGAGGTTGCGGGTTCGATCCCTGGCCTTGCTCAATGGGTTAAGGATCCAGTGTTGCTGTGAGCTGTGGTGTAGCAGACACGGCTCGGATCCTGCATTTCTGTGGCTGTGGTGAAGGCCACAAACAAAAACAAAGTGGGTAGGAGAGACTGGGACACAATCTTGCCATAAACCCCACACTTAGTGCAGCACCCCATGACTGGAAGGGAACTTAGAGCTTCTCCTTGAGGAGTGCAACATTCAAACTCCTCATCTGGCATGAAAACTTCTAAGACATACACTGAAAGATGAGCCCCCCAAAACATGGAACTCTGAAAACCAATAGGGCTTGCATCCCCAGACCCAAAAGACTGTAGTGATCTCAGAAATACCTCTTCAAAGGCTCACACACCTGGACTCACCTACATCCGGGCTCAACTCTGAGCTACCACCCCCAGAGCACATCAAGAGGCAACAGACCAAGAGCTCAGTCTTTCTGTGAAGGAGGCCTATTAGCTAATCATCAAGATGTGGCCTGAGGGGCAGGCTTCTAATTAAACCCGCATCTTAAGGCCACCTGTAATCCTTTCCAGAGATCTCAGAGGGCAGGTTCTATCTTTGTGTTCACCTTCTTCTATGCTCTTGAGTACCGGTGTCTCTTGGAGGGAAGCTTTACATGTGTTAGGTGCTCTGGCTTTTATGTCTGGTACCACAGCTTTTCCAGCTCCTGCCCAAGGGACATCCTTGATCTCCTGGCTCTAGTGGCTGAAGAGGCTTACATTCTTGGGTCCCTAGCAACTATGGCAATCATACAGAATTCTTACAAACTTATTTTACAAAGCCAGCATTACCCTGATTACCAAAACCAGACAAAGAAAAGAAAATTAGAGGCCAATATCCCTGATGAACACAGATACAGAAAGCCTCAACAAAATATTGGCAAATTGAATTCAACAGTAAGCATTAAAAGGATCATAAACCATACTCCAGGGATTCAAGGATCATTTGACATACACAAACCAGATAATGTGACAAATCGCATTGACAAAATTAAAGATAAAAATTATATGATCACCTGGTAGATGCATAAAAAGCATTTGACAAAATTCAACATTCATTTATGATAAAAATTTCACAAAAGAAAGTATACAGGGATTGTACCTCAACATAATAAAGGCCATATATGACAAGGCCATAGCTAACATCATATTCAATGGTGAAAAGCTGACAGCTTTACCTCTAAGATAAGGAACAAAAGACGGGTGCATACTTTCATCACTCCTCTTCAATTTAGTACTGGAAGTCCCAGCCAGAGGAACCAGGCAAGAAAAATAAAAAGGCGTACAGAGTGGAAAGAGAAGGTAAAATGTCACTGTTTGCTTATGACATGGTATTATATATAGAAAACTCTAAAGAATCCATTAAAAAACTGTTAGAATAAATGAATTCAGTAAAGTTGTAATATACAAAAAGCCAATACACAAAATCTGTTTCATTTCTGCACACTAAAAGTGAACTATCAGAAAGAAAAAAAAATGTTTAAATCCCATTTACAACTGTATCAAAAAGAATAAAATATCTAGGGATAAATTTAACCAAGAAGGTAAGATACCTGCATATTGATAATTATAAGATTAATGAAAAATGTTTAAGAAGACCAAAATAAATGGAAAGATATTCCTTGCTCATGAATTGAAATAATTAATATTGTTAAAATGGCCGTATTACCTGAAACAACCAAGACTCAATGCAATCCCTATCAAAATGCCAATGGCATTTTTCACATAAATAGAGCAAAATCCTAAAATTTGTATGGAACCATAGAATACCCCTAATAACCAAAGCAATCTTGAGAAAGAACAAAGGTAAAGGCATCACATTCCTTGATTTCAAACTATATTTCAAAGCTCTAATAATTAAAACGTATGGTATTGGCATAAAAACAGGCATAGATCAATGGAATAGAATAGGGTCCAGAAACAAACCCATACAAAAATGATCAATTTATGACAAAGAATCCAAGAAATATAATAGAGAAAGGAAGTCTTTTCAATAAATGATGCTGGGAAAATTGCATTGCCACATGTGAAGGAAGGAAAGAAGGAAAGAAAAAGAAAAGAGAAAGAAAGAAAGAAAGAAAGAAAGAAAGAAAGAAAGAAAGAAAGAAAGAAAGAAAGAAAAATGGAGAAGAGAAAAAAGGAAGGAAGGAATAAACTGGACTATCTTACACCATACACGGAAATTAACTTGAAATGGCATAAGACCTGAAGCCAATAAAACTCCGAGAAGAAAACATAGGCAGTAAGCTCTTTGACACAGGTTTTGGCATTGATTTTTGGAATCTGACACCAAAAACGAAAGTAACAAAACAGAAAATAAATGAGTGGAACTACATCAAACTAAAAAGCTTCTGTCTCAATAGTTTGTAATACTTGATTGGGAGAAAGAGTATATATATATATATATATATATATATATATATATATATATATATAAAACTATTCACTTTGCTGTACACCTGAAACTAATACAACATTGTATGTCATCTATATTCCAACAAAATTAAAAAGCTTCTGCACAGCCAAGGAATTCATTCACAAAATGAGAAGGCAACCTACTGAATGGCAGAAAATATTTTCAAATCAGATAGCTGATAAGAACTATATCCAAAATACATAAAGAATTCATACAACTCAAAGGGAAAAAATTAAGCAATCCAATCAAAAAATGGCCCAGGAGGTCTGAATAGTCATTTTTCCAAAGAAGACATACAGATGGCAAAGAGGTACATGAAGAGATGCTCAACATCATTAATGATCAGGGAAAGCAAATCAAAACCACAAGGAGATCATTATCTCACACCCATCAGAATAGCTATTATCAAAAAGACTAGCTATAACAAGTATTTGTGAGGATATGGAGAAATGTGAATGTTTGTGCACTGTTGGTGAGAATGTAAATTGGTGTAGGAACTATCAAAAACAGTATGGAGGTTCCTCAAACAATACAAAATAAAACTACCATATGATCTAGTATTTCCATGTCTGGGTATTTATTTGAAGAAAACAAAAATGCTAACTTTTACCCCTTGCATATGCACCCCTATGTCCACTGTAGCATAATTTAAATAGCCAAGATGTGGAAGCAGCTTAAGTGCCCAGAGATGGATGAATGAGTAAAGAAATTGTGTGGTGTGTGCAGGTGCACAGGTGCATGTGCATGCGTGCACACACACACACACACACACACACACAACCACACAGTGGAAATTGGAAAGATTTTTACAAATATGGACAATATGAATGTATTTTCAGTTGTGCCCTAGGTCCACCTTTTAAAGTTGATTACTTTTTCTGAGGTAGGTTGTGTGTGTGTGTGTGTGTGTGTGTGTGAGAGAGAGAGAGAGAGAGAGAGAGAGAGAGAGAGAGGGAGAGAGAATATGACAGAACCAGAGCTATAACTGGAAAATAAAATCAGGAACATATTTCTTATCATATGGTACAATTTAATAACAGTATTAATAAAAGGGGGGCTTGAGACGAGCAACAGAGAAGTTCCTTAAGCTATCTGAACTAGTGGTACACAATGAAAATTTATATGAATCCATTTAAGAATCTCATTTGGTTTCCAAACAGTATCTGCCAATAGTGATGAACAGAACAACTTCACAGCTGTTATTCATAATAAGCACTTATAAATATAAGAAAACTGTTTGCCCATGGATTATGGAGGTTTTAAAAAGATATATGTCTGGAAGGCAGAGCTTGTGTTGTAAATTATATACAAAGCCCTTAGAATTCTACTTTCAGTAAACAGGCAAATTTAGCTGTTACTCCTACCTACATACGCAAGCTTGTGGTGAAATACATGTGTTAGGACTTTTACTTGGAAAATCATTGTATTCACTCAAAATAATACAAATAATAAAGATTCAGATGCTCCTTGAGTGAATTGTGGATATATCAAAAGACGATGATGTGATGATGATTAGTGTTTCTATTAAGAATCAGAAACAAAAACAAAGACTTTCTAGTTTATGTTTCTAGCTCTGAGATGATTTTTGTTTCAGTCTTTGAAGATACTCAGAACACGGAATCAATTACTGTATCTTTGTTAAGTTGTATTTTTCAATTGCCTTCTCTTTCTCCTGCTCTAGCCCCACAGAAACAAAAGAGAAATAGAAGCATATATCAGCATGTGATAAGAAAGGAAAAAGTGAAAAAATACGTTTGAAGTACTGAAGTTTAACCTGTGGAAATGGATTTTATGTTCATAGTAGTCAAAACTTCTAGTAATTCATGTTGTCATTTATTTTAGCTTCAGGATCTAAGCCGTTCTTTTAAAGTACCGTTTACAAAATAACAGTCTATAGCAGTGTTTTATACAATTAATGTACATTCAAAGCACCTGGGTCCTATTAACATGAGGATTCTGATTCAGCAGATCTGGAGTGTGGCCTGGGAGGATTTTTAACAAGTTCCTAGATATAACTGGTGCTGCTGGTTCATGGACCACATTTAAGCATCAGACATCTAGATTTGAGAATATTATTTCCTTGAAATGCTTGAAAAAAGAGGAGTACCATAGCTAGTAGACAGGAATCACTGAACACTCTATCATCCACTTGAAGAGCCATAATTGACATTAGTCACAACTGATACTGATATTAAAAGCTCTGAAAAACCTAAGGGTCTGTAAAAAGAACACATGTTTAGCTTTACTACTGTGAGCATTTACTTAAATGCTAACTACTATAGTATACTTTTTTTGGTAACACATTAAAATCAAGGGGAATGTGAGTTCTAGAGTATACACTTCAGGAGATACTAGCCTGAAGAAGAGTACATCCTTTTTAAGCCATAATTCCAAAATCTATTTATTGAGAAAAATTACTACATTGCATTTTTGAGATGAGAGGAAGGGGTAAGAAATGATGGGCTTGTTGTACTTAGTGGGAAGAATATAATTTTTTTTTTTGCTAGAATGTTTAGCTAGGGCGGGGCAGAAAAAAAAGGTAACAATGGTTGGTATGTTTCTTTCACAGCTGTAAAAGATATTATAATATAGGTGTTGGAAAAATAGCCCGCATGGTCATTTTGGGGGTATGAATCTAAGAATGGCTTTTTGTTTAAATATAAATTTAAATAAATTTTATGTTAAAGTTTTAATATCTCAAGTGGATGGAAAAAAACAAAAGAAGGGTATTTAATGACGTGAAAAATTATGGGACACTCAAATTTCAGTGTTCATAAGTAAAGTCTTACTGAAGCCCTGTCCATTTGTCAATGTATTGTCTATGGCTGCTGCCACTGTAGGAAAGAAGAGCAAGTCACTGAAACTGGGACTATGGCCTGAAAGTTAAAAAATTAAAAGTTACTATTTGTTCTTTTACAGAAAAATATGTGCTACTTCCGTAATGGACCAAAAAGAAATAGAAGAGGAAGAGGAAAGGGTGGAGAACATAGGGGTTTTGATATATTGTTTTTCTTCTTCCTCCCAGTTTTTAAGGTTAAAAACAATTTATTGTCCGAGAATCAGCAGAATCTGGCCCTGTCTTTTGTTTAGTAATGTTGTTGAACTGAAAAAACAAATGCATAAGCAGTATTTGTATATAACTATTTCTGGGTTTAATGCCCAAGAGGAATTTATGTCAGGAATCCACATTATTTGTGTGATTACAATGTCTTTCTGAAGAAGTATAGAGCTTGTGAGAAGGAGGACCTCTGGCTCTGCTGAGCATCACAGTAGGTTTAGAATCCAAGTTTGACCCAGGAATTGTGGAGAGTGATAGAGCTCTGTAGAAGAAAGGAAGAAAAATCTGTACAGTCCTAGGGAAAAAGACGAGAGAGGAAGAGAGAGAATATGAATGAATGGAAGATTATCAGTAATGTGAGCCCTTCAGAAGGGTCCTCAAAACCTGCCAAAAGTCAGCAGATGTCATCAGTGCTCAATGCAGGAGATTTTGTTGTGAAAAGCCAGAAACGATGGGGTTTCTTATTTGGGATGAAGCATACCTGGAACCCAAGAGGCATAAAAAGACGGGAATTAGTAGGAACGTTTCTGAAGGACCGGGATTCAAAAACCACATAATGGAGTGGTTCAAGACAGTGTCACCTAGCTCTCCAGTGGAAGATGCAGCTATCTGACTCATGTGATCAATAAATTCTTATTGAATGGTGAGCTTGCACAAGTTATTTAACTTTGGTAAGTCTAATTTCTTCAGCTGGTAAATGGGGACAAGAACTCTTCCTTGTGAGGATTAAATGAGATCATTCATATAAAGCCTATACCCCTGAATATGGCACATAGTAGGGTGCTGACTAGCAGTTAATATTATTGTTACCATTACTCTTGGATTTCATCATTCTCAGCATATTGTCAAACACATAGTAGGTGTTCAAATAGAATTTGTTGCACATAAAATAGAAAACTTTTCTCTCCATGACTAACATTAAGCCAGTGTGAAACAAGGTATACTTTTTAAGACAGTGCTGTGCTTTTACATTTTGATTATGACTGAAAGGAGCACCAATAAGACAAACTGCCTGAACTGTTATGAAATTGGGATTATTACAGTAGTAAGTTCCTTTTACTTACAGTAGCCTTAACATTATCAAGCCTATGAGGCCCTGGAGACACATTGGCCCTACGCTGTTGTAAGATATCACGCAGAAATATCACAGACCATTGATGACTATAATCAGACACTCACAAGTTTGATTGAGATAAAGAGGCAAAGACGATAGCAGAAAAAAAATCTATTCATTTAAGAAAAATGTGAATAAAGGAGCCACATGAGGAAAACGTTCTTTTTTTCCCTCAGAGTAGTTCAGAAAACTGAGCATTCTACAACGGGCTGCTACTTCTCTTTACATTTCAAGGCGTGACAAGATCAAAAAGGAAAACAGACCTTTGGCTCTGGCCTGTCTGTGACCTTCAGCAGAGGTTAATTGAGATGGAAAAGAAAAAGTACCAGATCTCCAGCATGATAATAGCACACATTTCCAATCCTTTTTGCATCATTATAAAGGATTAGAGCTAACCATAAAAAAAGGACTAGATTTATGAAACTCCTCATAACTCAAATAAGAGCCAGAGAACTATAAAAGTTTTGAGTACAGATTTTCCTTTACCTTGTGTGTGTGTGTGGACTGCAGTTTTAAAAATCTGTTGCTTACATTACCTCATTTGATTCTCATAACAACTCTACGAGGCAGGCAGGCGTAACTGACCTCCATTTTATAGAGAAGCATATAGAAACTGAGAGATGAAAGGTTTCATCTACTTTCACATGGTTAGAAAGTGCTGAGGTGGGACAGATGAGGTCTTTCAACCCTCGGTCCATGGCTTTTTCTACCACATTTCCCTGTCTTGGTCCAAGAATCCCCAGGGTAAAGAGCAAAGGGAGAGCGCATCTCCAGGCCTGCATGTGTTAGCCAAGGGCTTGGCTGTCCTTATGTGAAACACATGCCAAGATGACATTTATCATGTTTGAATGTTCATGTAAAAGTGACACTCAGCTTGAGGGAGATTGGGTCACATTTATGAAAAAGGTAACCACGGATAAAGTTCAGTCTTGTTTGAATCATGTATTCTTCCATGAGAATGGCACTATTTTATGAGATGCCACTACTGTTACTTGGAATCATGTGTTTCTTTCACTGAATTACTTGGACCTGTACCAATTTTTAAATGTTTATATTTGCTGGGCATCATTTGACATAGTTTAAGTAAAATTTATGTTGAAAGTTGTTACAGAATCACCTATCTTTTCTAAAGACATGGAGCAAACTTGGTGTCTAACCAAGGTCCTCTCCACAGGTAACACTTAAATGACTTTATCTTCTTTCATCTCTATTGAGATTCACATTTGAGAAGTCAAGGGCAACCGGAATACTTAATGACCCTCTGGTTCTCTCTTACAGAAACCCAGCCCAGACTTAAGGAAGCCATAAAATTTTTCTCATATTAAATATGAAATACGTGGCCTATATCAAGTTTATTTTGCAATTAAAAAACACAAAAATTAATTTGTAAAGCATAAACTAAATGTTTCCTTTTTAAAACATCTGGTATGTTAACATTTAAAATCTCTTATTTAGAAGTTCCCATCACGGCTCAGTGGTTAACGAACCCAACTCCTATCCATGAGGACATGGGTTCAATCACTCAGTGGGTTAAGGATCCGGCGTTGCTGTGAGCTGTGGTGTAGGTGGCAGATGAGGCTCAGATCTGATGTTGCTGTGGCTGTGGTGTAGGCTGGCAGCTGTAGCTCTGATTAGACCCCTAGCCTGGGAACCTCCATATGCCACAGGTATGGCCCCAAAAAAGACAAAAGAAAAAAAAAATCCTCTTATTTGAAGTAGATGATATGTGAGAAAAGAGTTATAATAATACTTTTTCTTTAAGGTTAAGACAGCACTACTGAACTTTCTGTGTGTGCAAGGCTGTGGGGGGAGGGGTACAGGATGGAATGGGGCACATTTACTTGATGGTGAGCAAAAGGTGGATATAAAGACTAGGGAATGCACATTCATTTATGTCATTTGAGAAAGGCTGTACATTTGTTTTGTTTTGCAGACATGGATTATCTGCCTTGATCTGAGTATCCTTTTTCTCTTTGCCCCAACAATCATATTGCTATTTGAAGTCTGATGCACGGGAAAGCCCCCAATGGGCCATGAATGGAGACTTCAGTTTATACATGCTTTGTTTTGAAGACAGCTGTTAACCTAAACATTTGTGGGGCAGATATCTGTCACAGAGTTGGAACTTTCTGAATATCACAGTTTACAGAACCCAAATAGGTCCGTTCCACTGGAGAAAAGGCTTCTTTTAACTCTGTTTTAGAGATTTAAAAACATTTATCTTCTGAAGTCCTTGACAGACACCGCTCTGATTTTGAGTTTGAAGACTGGATTTTGATTTCCCAGAATTATTACACAATCTATTTCAGAAAAGCAGTTTCTCTAGCATTAGAAGGGACTGAAGCTGAGAAGGGCAAATACAGATTGTTAGGCCTTAAGACCATCTGGGAATGTTTCTGATGGTATTCTTTTATATGCTAAACTTTTCAGTTTCTGGTTGTTCTAATTTTTCTGTTTTAGCATATAAACCTTTCAAATTAATGAAAAAAGTGATTCACAAAAAAGCATGTACCCAGGACATCATTATATCCTCATATTAAATTCAGGATGTCACATCATAAATAACTCATTGGCCACTTGCATTTTTTTAGTCCCTTTTTTTAGGGTTGCACACACAGCATATGTAAGTTTCCAAGCTAGAGTTTGAACTAGAGCCTATGCCACAGCCACAGCAACACCAAATCCAAGCTGCATCTTCGACCTCTGCTGCAGCTTGCAGCAACACTGAATCCTTAATCCACTGAGCAAGGCCAGGGATCCAACCCACATCCTCATGGATACTAGTCAGGTTCTTAACCCTCTGAGCCACAATGGGAACTCCTGGCTGTTTGATTTTTAAGAACATAATGCAGGTATTCCTACTCTTGGGTTCATGAACTTGTGACACTGTTTTCTAAGCTTTGTGTATAAAATTTCGTGGTTTGTGTGAGTGGACAATAGCCTTTATTAGATTCTCAGAGGAATCCATGACTGCCCCTACCCCCCAACTCCAGAAGTTAAGAACCTCTGATAATAAATAAGCAGACCACAAGTTTGCCTGAGACATTAAAACAGAAGTTCTTAGAGACTGCTTAAATACTCCTTCCCCTTATTTCCTGGCTCTTCTTTCAGTCTTCTCCACTGTGTCAAATGTTGGGGTTCATTCTTGGTTTGATGCTTCTATGCAAGCACAATCAAGTTAATAATGAGAAACATACAGAATGGCTACTTCTATCTGATGCCTAATTTTTAATTCTGAATAAGGTATCCACCTGAATTGTAACTGTCATTCCTGCTTTTGATGAATTAGTTGGAACGAAGAAAGGAAGTTTTCTTCTACACTCCCCTTCTTAAGTTAATAGCCTTGAGCAAGCCAATTTTCTGAAATTTAGGCCTGGATATGAAGCTACAGTAATCAAAAATCAAAGGCACTTACTAACAGGGTCCAAAAATCTATCCAACAAAAAACCCTTTATCAAGTCTTCTAGATTTATAATCTCTTTGATCTTCCTATTAAAAAAAAGCTTTCTCTTTGAATCTTAGGATCCCTACCTAATACTTAATACCACCATATTCCAACCAGGCAGGAAGGGAAGGGAACATCTGCCAATACCTAGGCTCCAATTGTGACAACAAATGTCTTTGTATTTCTCTATTGTCCAATTCTTTATATGTGCCCACTTTGCATCCTGGCCCCTCTCTAGAGGGGACCAAAGGGCAGAAATGACGGGGAAAAAAAAAAGGTGAGACCTAAAGGCCACATTTCAAACGAACTAAAATCTCTGCTTTTTCTGTCTCGGTTAGGCTGAATAGCCACAGCCCCTCCCCCACTTCCACCCCCTGAATTTGCTTGATCAGTTTTGAATTGCTGCCTTCATCATGCTCAATAAAACTACATTCACTTTAGTTTTCACGGAATTATGGAGTTAGATGAATTCACTTGCTCTAATCTGAATAATTTTAAATAAACCTCCTGTATGAATAGCATATTTTTCTGAACATTCTTTTAACAAGTTGTTTTGAAACTCAAAAGTACCAATGTTAATAACATCCATAATTATTTCTCTATGGCTTATGCTGTTATGTATTATGTAAGAAAAACTGAGAAAAAATAATTTAAAAAATAGAGTCCTCAACTTGAATTAAATAAGTGAGAGATAGAAAAAATTATAGTACTTATGTTGGGAAAGCTATTTTTCAGTTTCTGAGTTTTTTAGTTATGGCATGACTAAGAAAAAAAATTGAACGCCTACATACCAGCATACACAGTGGGTTTAGTTAGGGAAATTGGTTTTAGCAAAAGACAACTGGAAATGATAAAAGAAGAAAATCTCTTCTTTCCACTTCTATCTTATTCACCTAGTAAAACCTTAATTCTCTTAAAACTTCCCACCTACTCCTGCCTATACCAAACAGCAGAGGTGGTTAGGAAAAAACATAGGTAACGAGAAATTCTCATAGTCTTAGATTTATAGTCACTGGCTTTAAATGGGCCTTCAACAGTCTTGCCACTTACCTAGTCAGTTTATTCTATTTTCTTTTTCTTTTTTTTTTTTTTTTGCCTTTTGTCATTTTAGGGCCGCACCTGCGGCATGTGGAGGTTCCCAGGCTAGGGGTCTAATTGGAGCTGTGGCCACTGGCCTGCGCTGCAGCCAGAGCAACGCAGGATCCAAGCCACGTCTGCAACCTACACCACAGCTCACGGCAACGCCGGATCATTAACCCACTGAGCAAGGGCAGGGATCGAACCCGCAACCTCATGGTTCCTAGTCGGATTCGTTAACCACTGCGCCACGACGGGAACTCCTATTCTATTTTCTAAACTAACAGTGTCACACCCACAACTCTTGCCTTTTTCCTCCAACTTCTAAAGCTTGTCTTTCCTCCTTATCTCGGCTAGTGATCTTATACTGATTTCAATTCAAAATTGAGAAATAAGAGAATTACTTCATGTTCCCACTATGAAATCTGCCTCCCTGTGCCCTGCCTTTTCTTCCTTTACACTGGGGGAATTTGTTCCAATGTGCGGCTGACCCCTCTATTTGTATAAGGATCACATTCCCTCTAGACCATTCTAGGTCTTCACTCCTACAATTATCCTACATTTCTCTGGTATCTTAAGTTTCTACTTTTCTATTGGATAATTCCTAATCAGCACAATGACAGGCTGTAATATCACCTATTAAAAAACAATTCTCTCTTGGAGTTCCCATCGTGGAGCAACAGAAATGAATCCAAATAGGAACCATGAGGTTGTCGGTTTGATCCCTGGCCTCGCTCAGTGGGTTAAGGATCCAGTGTTGCCATGAGCTGTGGTGTAGGTCACAGATGCGGCTCAGATCCTGCGTTGCTGTGGCTGTGGTGTAGGCCAGCAGCTGTAGCTCTGATTCAACTCCTAGCCTGGGAACCTCCATATGCCATGGGTGCAGCCCTAAAAAGCAAAAAAATAAAAGTAAAAAATAATTCTCTTTAGGCCCCATATCACCTCTAAACATTATCCCATTTCTTTGTTTTCCCTGCCATAAAACCTTCAAGAGGATTCTGTGTGCATATTCTCCATATCCAGCTCCTCACTTCCCTTTCTC
This sequence comes from Catagonus wagneri, assembly GCA_004024745.2. Lineage (NCBI taxonomy): Eukaryota > Metazoa > Chordata > Mammalia > Artiodactyla > Tayassuidae > Catagonus > Catagonus wagneri. Next base: position 2,508,145 of record PVHT020001750.1, read on the forward strand.
CTCAACCCACTTGAGTCAGCCTTTTCTCCCCACTGTTTCACAGACACCATCCTTGTTGGCATCCCCAGCGTTCTCCATTCTCCTAGCCAATGGTTAGTTCTTAGTGCTTATCTTACTTATCAACAGTATCTGACACAGTTAAGTGGTCTCTTTCTTGAAACACATTCTTTTCTTTGGTTTCTGGGATACCCTGCATTGCTAGCATTCCTATTACTCAGAGAGACCCTCCTTTTTAGCCTCCTTTGCTGAATCTTCAATTCTTTCACCTCTTAAAGGAGCCCTAGTTCTTAACATGTTTCCTTTGCCTTCAACTCCCTAGATGTTTCATCCCTTTTTTGGTTTAAAATCTAAATGTTGATGCCTTCCATATTTATATTTCCAGGTTCAAACTCTCCCTGAGTTTCATACTCATGTATACGCATTTTTATTTAAATGGTTGATGTATATGTCAGCATTTGCAGTAAAGAAAAGCAGAAAATGGCCAAAACCAAATCTCCCTTTTAAGGACTGAGTTTTCATGTCCCTTCAAAATGACTATGTGAAAGCCCCAAATCCTGAGGTGATGGTATTCAGAGATGGGTTTTTTGGAGATAATCAGGGCTAAGTGAGGTCATGAGGGTGGGGCTCTACTCTGATGGGATCAGTGACCTTATGAAGAGACACGAGGGAGCTCTCTCTCTCTCTCTCTCTGCCATGTGAGAACACAATAAGAAGGTGGCCATCTACTCGCCAGGGAGAGAGGTCTTCACAGAAACCAAAGTGGCTGGCATCTTGATTCCAGACTTCCCAGCCCCCAGAACTATGACAAATAATTTTCTATTGTTTAAGCTCAGTATATAGGATCTTGTCATGGCGGTCTGTGCTGATTAAGTACTTCCCTTTGTCTTCCAACATGCACCTCCCCAGCCTGCCCCATTTTCATGAGCAGCACCAGTATGAACCTACTTGCTGGGGCCAGGGAGGCAGAAGACATCCTCGACTCTTCGTCTCCCTCCTCATCCAAATCCACCAACAAATCCTATCATGTCTTCTTTTAAAACATATCCTGAATATTGACCATTTCTTACCACCTCAACTGCTGCCAACCTCGCCCAAGATATATCTTTAGCATAGACTATTGCAAAGTCTCCCAGCAGATCTTCCTACTTCCTCTTTCATATCTCCAGCCCCCAAACCAACCCAATATTCTCTGCACAGAAGGCAGAGATTTTTTTTAGTTAAATCAGAAAGTGTTACCTCAGCATGAAAAATTCTGTAGTACCTTAAGATGTTCAGAATGAAATCCAACCTAACTGATGGATTTTAAAATCATACTTAAGTGTGACCTTGAAGGTTTTCCAGAATCTGACCACTGTTTATATCTCCATCCTTATTTCCTCTAGTTTTTTGTGTACTTGCTTAGCTCTTGCTCCATCTGTTGCTTCCAAGTATGCCAATCTCATTCTTGCCTTGGACTTGCTGGGAGATCTTTACTCCTTCTGACACACTTTTCTCCCAGAGCTATGCTGCAATCACGTCCTCATTACTTTTAGGTATCTGCTCAAGTGGCACCTCTCCCCAAAGGCTTCTCTTGAGCATCGTGTGTAAAACAGTCAGCACCCTGTCTTACTCCCTTGCTTTGCTCTACTTACTTCTGTTGCCCTTACAATTATATATTTCTTTATCAACTTTCTCTTCCACCAGAATGTAAGCTTCATGAGGCCAAGATTTCTGCCCTGTTTATGTCTGAATCCCCAATGCCTGGAAGAATGTCCACTAAAGAACAGACATGTGTTGAATAGATATGTGTTGAATGTTTTCAAATGTGTTGCCAAAGATACTGAAATGACTAATTCTGAATTTTAAGGTTTGAAATCTATTTTCAAAAATTGTATTCTCCTTTGAAATGTATTCTCCTTTGCATTGAAAAAAAAAATACAAATGGCACAACAGCCAGGACTAGTTATTTGTCAGACAAAAAGATTCAATTTGGCAATGGTAGAGAATTTATCAGCAGAGTTTACAACCATGTCCACAGCAAATGTGAGAAAGCAAAGTTAAATGCAGAAAACAAAATTACATGTGTTTTTTGATCACAAAAAGTACACGTATTTTTGATCCTTGAGTGTGCAGCAGAATGAAAGAGGTTGGTCCTACTGTGCAACCGCAGTCTTCTCACCCACAGGTCTTTTGAACTAGAGTCATCACATCTCATTTGAGCTTTACTGAAGACTGTGTTGAGGATGCTAATGACTCCAGTAGAGAAGACCAGTTTGCTTCCTTCCTTCTTGTCTTTTAGCTTTCTGTAGAGCTACAGCTGCCTTGCCATTTATCTTGCTCCATCCTAAACTCCAATAAATACTGCTATTACCTCCTAGTAAGATCATGTACCATCTACAAAATGTAACATTACATTTCTTACCAGGCCTTTTATTCTAAAATACATACAACGCCATCCATGAAATAAAACAGTAAGATAAGTTTAAAATATTAATTTGAATAAACAACCAGAACTTTTCACTCAGGTGTGAAAATGTACTAACGCAAGGATAATAAACTAAAACACGATTGATTTAATGAGCAGTGGATCTAAACGTTATGCTTAGTAGTTTATCTAATACAGTCTTCAGTACATCTCTGGGCAGTGACTGGATATAATTGAGAATAATAATAAAGAGCAAATACCAAAATATTAAATCTAAATTAGTCAGCCATTCAAATGAGTAAGCCCTTTGCGGACTGTACTGATCATGAAACTGCACATCACTACCTTCTAATGACGTCCTAGGACAATGCTCAGAGCAACTAATTCTTTCCATAGTTACTAGGTTGGCCTTGAGCAAAAGGCAACTGGATTTATTTTGCTGTGGCAGCAGCTCAGTGGGGACATAAACTAGCCATGCTGGGGAACATAAGGTCTACACAGAAAAGGAAGCTCCACTCATATAGTACACTGAACCCTCAAATGCCTACTAGGCTTAAACCAGAAGCAATGTTAAGTGGTAAACACTAACATTTTCAAAGAACTGTCTTATATTCATGGCAGAATCTATGAAAGGTGACTTTGAATAATCCTTTCCCGGCAAACCTGTAAAAGTTTTATAAAATATGCTGCAAAAATGACTCACAGTAGATGTAATTACTGTGCAACCTTGGAAACTGATGTAAAAAATTCAGCTGCCAGCATGTTAACAGCCACCTAATATATGGGTTGTTTGATTGGACTCTTTGGGCAAAACTGCAAAATTCCTAACCCATTGCTGCTATATATTTTATCAGGGCCAAATTTAGCTACTTTCATTTTTTAAAATGCCATTTTAGACATCACAGTGAATCAAGTCCGTGTTGCTTAATTGCTTGCATACATTACAATCTAATCCATTTCCCCAAACACTAATTTAACTAGTTATTATTTATTTTTATTTTTTGGAACAGCAGCAGAGTTCTGATGCTTGAACTATGAAACTTGGCAAAAATCACTGCTTGCTTAACAAAAAACTAAAAATCAGCAGTGAAATTTCCTCCTCTATGCAATCAGCAACTATTTTCTAGTTTTTAATCTTAAAGGCTTTCCTCTTAACAGTTGGTATGAAAAATGGTTCACTGCCCATATTCTGTTTTCCATCATAATGTAATATTTTTGGGGGTGGGAAGAAAAGCCAAATTTTAGAATGGTCGCATGACATTTTTACCCTGTGTCTTATAGCTATCCTTTGGCTTTGGCTGAGGTGATTAGGTATACTGTCAGTTTGAGTTAATAATGCCAACCAAGTATGTCAACTTATGAAAGACGTCCTCTTATTACAGAATGCTCACTTTATAACCGTCACCATTCTAGGCTTTGCTCTCATATGCCTTCACTTTTCAGAAAATTAAATTAAGCAGAATTTTTGTGAAATTGACTCTATGGTAATGTAACCACAGGCATTTGCTACTTAATGATCTTAACAATAAAATTTTTAGGAAAGAGTTGATTCCCTGTTTTACAGTGGAGGAAGTCTACCCTTCCCACACACGCCTCCCCCCCACCCCCCCGTCTGTTTGGTAAGTTTACATATATAACATTTTCTCCAAAGTGAGACTAAGCCCAATTGTGAGGGTTGATGAAAAATTAATGGTCGACTTAAGACCCAGAATTTTACTCACACCAACCTGAGGATTATAACCTATGAGACAGTCTTTCAGAGAGCTCTGAGGACTGTCCTGAAGAAGTAAGCAAAGAGAACAGTATATATGAGATTTTGGTGAAGGGGTTCATACAATCAAGCACACGTCTTGGTTACTGCTATTTACAGGGAGCAGGCATCTTAGTTAATGGTTTTAGTGCTTTTCTATGTATGGGAAAATACAACAAATTGGGTTCATATAATTTTCTCCTGAAAATACCTAACTACTTAAGGGCCATTTCTGCTGGTTTTCCCAGAGCACAGAATGCCTCATCCCAACCTTCACGCTGAATTCCTTTCTAGGGTGTGCTGTAGGTCAGCAACTGCAGTAGCCAATGACTTGATTCTTGTAGAACTGGATGGTGGGTGACATTCTTTATTTTACAATCCCCTCCCCTTTGGGTCATAATTTTGACGAAGATTTGGGAGATATTTCATGATCAATTGGTCCCCTGGCACTAGGAATGCTCATTCCCAGGTCAGGGGAGGATTTCATTGATAGGCCACTCAATGTGCTATTACTGGACTAGGCCCTATTGATAGAAGCCCAAAGCTTCTGGACCTCCTGTCTTATTACTCTCTTATGGTCTGTGAAATGGTTCCCTCTTGTCGCTTCTTCCCATATCTAGAGTTATACTCTTACAACCACTGATCGTATAGAACCATATATTTAGTCAATCATTTCAAGTTGCCTAGTCATCATTGTTTTTATTGGAGGCTCAGTCACACATTTGGTAATACAAGAAACAATAATGAAAAATAGGCAGAGTACAAGCAATATAGCTAGTAACATTAATAAGGTCATAGGTATTTAAGCTAAGAACTTTCACTAGGTGCAGCCCAGTATTTCCCCAGGTTGTCTGACCCAGGCTGTTCCATACCAATTACTTCTTTATAGGAAACAATATATAGGCATTGTAATAAAGTTATTCTTGTACAAAGGCAAGTGGTAGGTCATCATGACCCCTTATAGGATTGAGAAAGGAATGCTCTTTTCTACAGAGTTAAATGGCTAGTGCCAGAAAAAGAAATTGATCACTATGGCTGAGCCAGGTATTTCTGCTATTGGTGAGATCCGCGTAATGCACATGCACAACTGTTGGACTGCACACAGAAGGCCTGCCAGCCTTGTAGCTGCCCAGCGTCAAGACCTAAGAAAGAGCCCAAGACAGTGATGGAGACATCAATGGTTTATCATAAGATTTCCTATCCATGTCAGAGGGAAAGGTCCTGGAGAGACACCCCACCATGTATTGCAGATACCAGGCAGGACATGGCAGCAATCACTGCTACTTGGAGAAGAAGGAGGCTACCATTTATTGGGGGAACTGACCTCAGGTTGGCTCATTAGTTACTAGGGAAACCAATGGCTGCATCAAGGGGCCAGTGTGTAGGCAGTTACTAATTAAATCCTGTAATTAAGAGGATTGGATAGTCATGTGAGTGAAGCAGGGCCTGATAGAGCAGGGGATGTTCAAGGAACAAGAGAACAGCCAACTGAATGGCCTGGCCATACACTCCACCCCATACTGACCCTGCATGACCTTTACAACCTTGGCTGGCACATCTTCCACGATATCCCTGAGGTCAGGTACGTAGAGGTGCACTACAACCGAATACCACAAATGCAGTACAAAGACCAGCAGCTGTAGAGTATCAAGGGTAAGTCAGGTGCTTATCCAGTCACTTTTTTAAGGGAGTCCAGAGGAGCACAACCATGGCATCTCTCTGTAGATTCAGCAATCAAACTCATTTTCCAGTGAGGCCACTATTGACACCCAGGTCATGAACAGACTACAGACCACATGTAAGGTATTTATCAGGTGCAATACAGGAAAGTCATGACCATTAAGCGAAACACAAGCAGTAACAGCATTGTGAGATAATACCCTCTGCCTGTGGGTTTTGTGCTAGCCCATAGTACCAACTCACCTGGCCACTCCCAGTCCCCACAGCCAGTGCCAAACACTGGAGTGGCAGTGTAGCCAACAGAACAGAGTTAATATAATGGTGCCTTCCTCCAGTAGAGGCCTAATTAATTACCTTAGTAGTCTTAGGTGGGGCAGTCTCTAAGTCCCCTTCATTCTCTCTTTGTTATTTTTAGGGCCATACCCATGGCACATGGAAGTTACCAGAGAGGGGTTGAATCAGAGCTGCAGCTGCCAGCCTATGCTACAGGCACAGCAATACCAGATCCTTAACCCACTGAGCGAAGACAGGAATCGAACCCACATCCTCACAGGGACAACATCGGGTCCTTAACCCACTGAGCCACAACAGGAACAACTCTTAGTCCCTTTCTAATTCTATTTCTCATGAGGTAGCAAACCCCAACCACTTGGGACTTACCTGCCAGTCTCAGGACCATTTTACAGTGTGCTTCCCTAGAGGTAGATCCTGCAGTAAGGCCCAAAATGAGTTATTGTCCCTTCTGAGAGTTAGCAACAGTTCTTCAGTGGTCAACAGCTGATCTTGGGCATTGACTAGTTGCTTCTGGGATAACATGGTTTAGGCACTGGGATGATTGCTCCTGGGATGTTTAGTTGTAATTTGTAGGACTTGAGTTAGCCTCTGGTCCACATGTCAAGTGAGCAGGGGGTTTCCCGTCTCATAATTGTCTAAGTAGTCCATTCATCCTCTCCATTAGCCTGGCAGCAGTGTGGTTGTAGAACCAGTGGAAATACCAGTGTTTGGCACTTTTACTGGCCCATTCCTGAACTTCAGGGCTGGTAAAGTGGGTTCCTTGGTTGCTATCGATGTCCACCATGAATGGCTGCGGTTCCTTATGCTGCACACATTTTTGTGTAGCTGGATGATTCAGGTGGGCCTTTTGTAATGTCTTCCACCTGTTGTAACACACTGCAGACAGCATGTAGCCGTTGTCCGTCTCACTGCATAGGGGTTCCGCCCCCTTCCACAGCTGGAACCAGAAGCCCAAGGGTACTCACAATTTTGCCATTGCCACAGGCTTAAACCCAACCCTTCCGGGTAGTTGACCACATCCAATTCACAAGTTGGACCCCAGGTTAATATTCCTAACACCTGTGTCTGTAATTGTTTAAGGAGGGAGTGAGCTGGAGGTGTATTGCCTTACCCAAGCTAATAACACCCAAGTATTTGATAGATAAGCCAGGTCCTTACATTTTTGTCTGTGTTCACCATCCATCTCTGCGCAGTCAGATGAGCCACAAATATCATTAATATGACGGACAAGACAGACTTCTCTCATGGTATTCAGCTGCTACAGGGCCCCACCCACATGCTGGTGGACGGCTGGCCATCAGCCACCAACCTTGTTTCCCCTTATTTTCTGACATCTTGGCATTCATGGGAGCTTTCTTGGCCTCCTAACTGGCTTGACAACTGTTGGGCTGAACCCTGCAGGCCTGCCAGTCTTGTAGTTGTCCAGCGTCAAGACCGAAAAAAGAGCCCAAAGATAGCGATAGAGACCTCAACGCTGTAATGGACAGGGGATCTTACTCGTCAGAGGCAAAGGTCCTGGAGAGACATAGCTCTGTGTATGGCACAGGACAGAACACAGCAGCAACCTTCACTACTCTGAGGAGAAGGAGGCTACCATTTATAGGGGGAGGTGAACTCAGGTGGGCGCATCAGTTACCAGGGAAACTGACAACTGGGGCAGAGGGCGAGCACGTAGGCAGTTACTAATTAAGCCCTATGATTAAGAACATCAGAAGCAGGGCCTGGTCAAGCAGGGGATGTGCAGACAGCAAGAGAAGGGCCAACTTGAGTGGCCTGATCATACAACAGGGCACCATTATAGGGGAGGGAGGAGGCCCCGACGGGCAAAGAAAAAAAAGTTATGTTTAAATTTTTCTTGTCTGGCCTTAAAATAAGAATTATCTTACATCATGAGTAAAGGAATGGGTGATAAAAGAAATGCTTTATAGGCCTTCTTCCAGATTAGTATTTAGAACTACTAGTATTGCCCCCAGACAGTAGCCACACAAACTGAGTTAAGCCCCAGTCTAATACTTTCATTACATATCCCTTCTTTATTTTAATACTTATTTAAGTCAGCAGGGGTTATTAATCTTTGTACCACTATAAATTTTGTAAAGTTGAATTTTGAGTTTTGTGCAGTTGAAACACCTCATCTTATATGGTTCATTCTGGCAGAAAATACCCTTTGATTTACTGATAGGAAACTAAAATTAATTTTGGAGAGAAGAATTTTTTTTAAAACCATGTAAAAATCTGCCAAGCAGGGTAGGATTAGTGGGGAACTCTTCAAATATATCAATAATAATAAATACTCTGTTTTTCAGAGTTTCAAGTCTCATAACTACAGAGATTGAAACTCAAATTGTTCTACAAATTAATTTCAGTTCTATATACATAACTTGTAGATTCTGTATTAAATTGAATTTGCCAGCACTCATTCTATTTTGAGGATTCTTTCGCCATGCTCCTAGTATGGTAAAATAAACCAAATGCTGAGCTCAGAAGCTATTTTAACTGCAAACACAGCTTAAACCTTTAATTAGTTTAAACCCATTCATTGTGATCAGTAATTCGCAGACTGAAGTCTACCTAGCCAGCTAATCTTAGTCTAAAATTCTGGACCACCTAAATTGCAGAACTGCAATTTTATTTCAGAAGACTGAAGCATATACAAGATTTAGAAAGCTTCGAGTTGTTCAGAAACTTCCGGAGTTTAGTAAAATCCTATATGTCTACAAAGTCTAACTATTATACATCTCATCTCAAATAACTTCTAGTCTTATAGTAACAGAAATAATCCAATTACTGTCAAAACATCATTAAGAGGACTTCTATAGACGGGATTCCTAACATACACACGAAAATTCATGACAAAACAGGGTATTATTTCACATTTGAAACCAGTAATTAAGAAAAATTTTTCCAGCCCCAAACCATTAATCACAGAAGTACATCTCAGGCCCCCCATTAATAGTTTATAGAGCTAAAAAAGATGATAATGGGTAATTCCTGTGTCAGCACCAAAAAAGCCCAGTCACACCAACAAACATAACAAAAAAACACAAAGAAGATGGTAACAACACTCCAGCCTACCAGGGAAGAATGCAGAAAGAGGTCCCCTCTATACTTTGTTTAAAGTTCCTTTATAAAAATGAGGAAATACCAAAAAACATATGAAAAGATGCTCAACATCACTGATTATTAGAGAAATACAAATCAAAACTACTATGCGGTACTACCTTACACCAGCCAGAATGGCCATCATCAAAAAGCCTACAGACAATATATACTGGAGAGGGTGTGGAGAAAAGGGGACCCTCTTATACTGTTGGTGGGAATGTAAATTGGTGCAACCACTGTGGAAAACAGTATGAAGATTCCTCAAAAAACCAAAAATAGAATTACCATTTGATCCAGCAATCCCACTCCCGGGCATCTATCCATAGAAAACCATGCCTCGAAAAGATGCATGTACCCCAATGTTCACTGCAGCCCTATATACAATAGCCAAGACATGGAAACAATCTAAATGTCCATCGACAGAGGAGTGGATCAAGAAGATGGGGTACACATATACAATGGAATATTATTCACTCATTAAAAGGAAAGAAATAATGGCATTTGCAGTAACATGGGTGGACCTAGAAATTATCACTAAGTGAAGTCAGACAGTGAGACACCAACATTATATGCTATCCCATGTGGAATCTAAAAATAAGAAACAATGAACTTCGTTGCAAAACAGATACAGAACAGACTCACAGACTTTGAAAAACTTATGGTTTCCCAAGGAGACAGTTTGGGGAGTGGAGAGATAGACTGGGAGTTTGGGATGGAAATGCTATAAAATTGGGTTGTGATGATCATTATACAACTATTAATGTAATAAAATTCATCGGGTTAAAAAAGTAAAAAAAAAAAAAAAGAGGAAATGCTAGGATTCTTATGTTAAGAATCCCAACGAAAAGAATACTGAAAAACGTCCAATTGCAGTTCTCTTTTCCCGAGAGCAAGCCTATCATAAGTGTGCTACCTAGGACAAGGCACTGGCCAGTCTGCTCTGGTAAGAGAAGCCTACTGGACCTTGGAAATCCTATCACTCTCAAGCAATGAGAAAGAGGAATTTAATGAAAATAAGCATCTTTGCAAATGGCCATAGAAGGAAAGTTTCTGATCAAAGAAGGAAATATTTTCCATTTTTCTTTCTTTTTTCTTTTCAGGGCCACAGTGTGGCATATGGCATATGGAAATTCCCAGGCTATGGGTCAAATCAGAGCTACAGCTGCTGGCCTACATCACAGTCACGGCAATGCTGGATCCAAGCTTCATCTGTGACCCATTCCACAGCTTATGGCAACGCCGGATCCTTAACCTACTGAACAAGGCCATGGATCGAATCCACATCCTCGCAGACACTATATCGGGTTCTTAACCTGCTGAGCCATAATGGGAACTCCTATTTTCTGTCTTTTTAGAAGTACTAAGGAGCCATCAGGAGTGTGAATGGAAGTCAGTTCCCTTTGAGGACCTCTATTGCAGTATATGCCTGGATTAGGAAAATTTATTTATAAAGACCAACAATAAAACTAAATGTATCTTTAAACTATGCTTTTATATATGGTGGCAAACAAAAGCCTATTTATTAAAGAATGTGACACAGAGTGAAACCCCAGTGATATCTTTTTTAGAGCTACTCGGAATCTCAGAAGAATAGCAGCAAACACAACAAGGACAATTTGCATTGGTACGATACTTAACAATGAAAAAGAACACTTTTACATACATCGTCTCAATCATCTTGTTAGCATTTCCATTTTATGGAAAAGGACACTGAATGAAGCTTTGAAAAAACTGCCAGTTCTGTCACTCTGGATTAAAAAAGTGTTTGATCAAATTAAAAAAGAGCCATATTCATAGAGATGGAAAATTTACCAACAATAGCCTACACCAAAAGTTATATTTTATATTATAGGGTACTTCTTTTGTTTCATAATAGGGTTTTATGTCTGTTGTTTTTTTGTTTGTGTCTTTATAAAGTTCAAATACCTGTCCACTTGCTTCAGAATCAGAAATCTGACAACCAACCCTATGCTTGGAGAGTTTAAGGAACCAGACCATTTACAGCAGAAAATGATTTCCAACAGCCTTGCTCCAAATTCAGAACACTTTGCACTCACCTACAATGTTTTAACTTCGTAAACTGCATCTACTGCCCAAATTTTGGTGGGATTATGAGGAAGCTGAGGGATGGAGACAGCCAAGCATAATGACCCTCTGGATTAATCACAAGCTCTAATTTTCTCTGTTTTCAGATGACACATTAAATTCATCCCCAAATGAATGGTATTTGACCCTTTGAAACTAGCTTTAGTTCTTTTGCTGAAGATTATACAGAGAAGTAAAGCCTCTATTATGTTTGCTGAATGACAATGGAATATTTAAAATACCTCTGAGACAGAAAGTACTTAACAAGGTTTAGTTCAAAACACGTCTCACAGGTTTTTTTCACTCACTAGACAGTGTTTATTTAATACATTCGAGGAACTATAGCCGGTAGGGGAAAGGCTCGAAATAAAGTTTTGATACTGATAATTCTTAAAATTTTATTTATAATTAAGAACCTTCTTATGACTGATAACTTTGACTTCCAACATTCAACGCTGGAGCAAAGCAACTGGCCTCTACTTTATTTCCTCGTGAGTTAAAGTTATTGCCTTGTAAAGGAGAAGAGGACATCTTAATCTCAGACTTTACAAAGAGTGCCTGACTGGTGCTGTGTGAACTTTCAATGTATTGTGTCCTGGAATATGCGTGCAGTACTACTTCAAGTCCTCTTTACTGATAATTTAATGCTGCCTCTAAATTTAATGCTTATTGCCTTTTCACCAGAAAGCAGATTTTACTGATGATAATGATAATGGTCATTAGGGCCTTGGAGACTTTTAAAAGGATCTAAGGATGAATGAATAAATAAAAACCATGATGACTCATTCTACACCCAATGCCATTAGTATAACGCATAGCTCAGCACAGTTCCTCTCCCCCGCAAAACCGCCCTGTTTAAATATATGTTAAATTTCTTTTCCAACAAAGTGAGGATAATTTATTCAGAAAATCTTATGAGATTGTGGATTGTCAGCAATCAAGTAGGTATGCTGCAGAAAGGAAATACATTTTAGCGGTAGATTTTTTTCCCCTTAAAACTAGTCCTTGTAGAACCACCAGATTCTGTCAGGCTCTGTTTACTCCTTTGTTCCTGAATGAGAGGAGCTTGTTCTTTGATACGTTTTCATTGCTTTCTTTATCTTACGTTTTAAGTATATTAAAGAATGTCAGGTTGAATTTCCTCTTAATATTGCTTCAGGTTAAGTAGGGAAAAATAGGATACTGGGACCTTAGAGCACCATCTTTTACATTATTAAGTTAAAACAGATCAATATTTCATGTCATACTCATATTCATAAAAATGTGAACAGACTCGTTCCTTAAATACTAGCATATAGGTAAAAGAGATATGTCCAGAATTATTTTTATGAAGACAAATGTAGTAAGTATTTCTCCAAAACTAAAGTTGTCCAAGCATGGTATGTTATGGCCATGATGGGGCATTTTATTTCACAAAGGATTAAACTATGGAAAATCCCAAGGCTGCAAAAAGATTTAGTTATGCTCATTAGGCACTGAGTTTATTAGTATAGTCTCTGTGTTTCCCTTTATGAGACAATTTTAAAGCCATTGATAGGCTTTCTAATATCATGTGGAAGCAGCCACTTCTCCATTTTCCATACAGTTATTTCCCCGTTCTTCTTTGTAGCAGACCCTGGAGTACTACAAAGGACACTGAATCAGAACTCAGATAACAAGGATATCTTACCAGCCACTAAGGAATTGGGTGACTAATTCTTGGAATGGTAACCAGAACCATTTGCGATTTGGTCTCTTCCTTATGTTATAAAGATAGTGTTATTATTAGTGTGATATAATGCTATTACTCTTTTCAGTTTGCCAGAAACAATCACCAAAAGACTAGAGAGAAGATGTTAGCTACAGAAAGGTTCTTGCTTTAAACAGATTCTATATATTAAATCTGTATTTAAAGAAAAAATAAATGAGCAGAGAGTTATCTTAAGAATTATCTGATATAAGAAGCAATGCATTTTAAAAGCTAACGTCCATAAAATGTTCAAAACACAATTCAATTTGCAAATAATCAAATCCAGATTCACTTAGAGCAAGGCCTGAGGTACAACTGTATTTGGAAACCCACTGAGGTGCTTTGCACACAATTTAGGCTAATACAATAAAGGAATAGTATATCAAATTGGGAGTGATCATTCTGAATCAAATTCAGTCAGTCCTATTTACATGAGACTGGTCCAATGAAAACCAAAACTAGTGAGATGATCTTGCCACTATTCAAACTGGAAATTAACCAGTTGGTAAGTACATTCTGACTCTTGATCATGACTTGCTTGATGAGAATGAGTTGTGCCCTTTGGTTTAGACCCCTTATTTTTTTTTTCCCAGAGTTTTCAAGATTTTATTCATAGATTCCCACTGAAGCCTAAACTGGTCAGACATATATAGAATTACCTTTTTTTTTTTTTTAACTATAGTTTACTCACAATGTTGTACCAATTTCTGCTGCATAGCAAATGACCCGGCTATATATATATATATATGCTATATATTCCCTTTACTGTATTATCTGCCATCATGCAGACCCTTTGTTTTGATAACTAAGCCACCCACTGAAATATGGCAAGTGCACATTGATTGTTTCTGTCTCTTAGAAGGATGAATCAAAGCCATATTAGTAAAATGCTTTTGGAACATGAAGAGTGGGGCTCCTATTGGAGCTCCCATTTATGTGTGCCTATATCATGGAGTCAGATTTACATGCTGTTGCTCTAAACCCCATAAGTCTTCTCTAAAGTAGAGCATTCATGGTACTTTGCACACAAACCTCTTCACTGATATGTATGTCTAAGTGCTTATGCGTACAACATGGTTAGAGATATAATACAGAGGGGTCATGTAGTAGGAAAAATATCTTTAAACACTAGAATCATTTGTAGGGTAGTGAGAGGTTCGCACAAAGGCATGAGAGCTGAGATCAACAGAGGAAACTCTGGATTCCCATCTCCCGTCTCACGCTCACTCTCACTAACTGGACTGGGGACAAATATCTACCATGCTGCTTCTGTTATTTCCTCTCTCAAACTCTCTCTGAGAAGCATATATGATGTGATTCCACAGTTTGTACTTACTTTTCACTTCTCTAATAGCTCTCTTACCTGGTGGTAGTACATGGACATTAAAGCTGTCTTTTTCATAGAATGTTCTAAAATACAATGGTGCAGCTTGGTTTTCTTCAGTCTTCTTATGTATACAAACATAGTCATCAGGTCTTCCAGAGTCCTGTTTAAGTCAGGTGAGGAAATAAATATAAGTTGACGTCCACCTTAAAGTAATGGACATAGACTCACTGGAAGTCATAGCTTCACATTCAATGTGAAAACCCTCAGAGCTCTTCTTCAAAGCAAAATGCTTCCTTCTAGATGGTTCATCTGCCACCACAATGACATGCCACTCAAAGGCAGCATATCTAGTGAGCTGGGGAACTGCCACTACTGCCTGGACTCTACCTGTAGCCTTGGCATTGCCATGACAGTTGTGTTCTTCCTAAAAGAAAAGAAAAGAAAAGAAAAGAAAAGAAAAGAAAAGAAAAGAAAAGAAAACAATCAGGACATTGATGTCAGCATGGATTGGCTGTATCTTGGAAACTGTATTAGCTTTATATATACACATTTGAGTAAGAATTTAGTAAATCGATTAATTATGCAGTAAATGGAAGCAGTTTGAAACACAGGTGACATATAAAGTATTTCAGTTATTAGCTCTTAATTTTAATTAATTAATTAATAATTGTTGCCCATAATAACCAAGATAAAGGAGGAGTCTAATTATATATGTTTTCTTTTTTTTAAGGGCCTCATCCAAAGTATATGGAGGTTCCCAGGCTAGGGGTCTATTTGGAGCTGCAGCTGCCAACCTACACCACAGCCGTAACAATGCCGGATCCAAGCTGCATCTGTGACATACACCGCAGCTCATGGCAACGCTGGATCCTTAACCCACTGATTGAGGCCAGGGATCAAACCTACATCCTCATGGGTATCAGTCTGGTTGGTTACTGCTGAGCCACAACAGGAACTATGTATGTTTTCATTCTGAGTATGTTTTGTATCTTTATTTTAATGTCTTTTGTAGGACTAAGAGACAGAAAAGATTAAAAGTGGTACTATATTCAAAAACATTTGTAGACATATACATATTCAACTCAACTTCTAAATTCCATCCCTGCATGTCATACAACTATAAATGCAAAAATATTGAAGTATATTTACCTGTACAGATACACTCATAAATAACCCCTTAAGGGCATAGCACATCATTTGTTGTGACTTGGTTTGTGGTGTCATGCTTTTCATTGACTAATCACAACTCAGGACAGTTACAATGATTAACTCTCAGAAGTAGTTTACTCTTTGTATACCTTTGCATTTTCAAAAAGGCTTTTATGAGGGAAGAAGAATATTTTTATGCAATTTGTGTTGTATATAAGAAAAGTATGCTCATAACTACTATGATAGGTACTTGGGTTTGTTTTGTCTGTTTGCAATGGATGTGTGCAAATGTAGTTTGGGAGTGTAGGAAAAAGGAATCAGTATGAAACCCAGGATATAGCAACTTGATGCTTTAAATAACTCAGCATATCCAAAAATAAACTTGCCACCTACCCTATTGAATACATTTTCCTCATCTTGGGAAATGTCACCTATCCACTCTGTTGTCCAAGGCTGGGGAGCAGAGTCTTGTCCTTGTCTCTTCTGTCTTTCTTAGCAGCTTCCCCCAGTTCATTCTAAGCAGCCACCGTCTCATCATTTTTAACTCCTTAAATCACTTAAAATATGCCTATTTATTTCTGTCCCCTTTAATTTTGGTCACTGTCATTTATATGTTGTTTGGATTTCTGTGAAGCCTCCTAACTGGCCTCTTTAATTCCCATCTTCTTCTTCAATCCATTTGCTACAGTTCAGCCAGAGGAATCTTTTCCTAAGATATATCTACCCTTTTTTTTATTAAAAAAAAAAAAAGCCCCTGTATGCTTAATATCATTCAACATCTTTTGATCCAACTTCAAATTCCTTAGCATGGTTTATAGACTTTTCAGGTCTTAACCCAACCCTGTTGCCCCATCCATAGCCTCTTAGACACCCTGTGTCTATGCCCTAGTTGCATCTACGAAGCATTCAACAAATATCTCTCAGGTGGCTGCTGTGTGACGGGTCCCGGCTTGGGTGGTTAGGACATGTTGCTAAACAGAAATGAATAAAGATCCTTTGCCTCCACGGAGCTTGCATTCTTCTAATGTTATCATGGCAACTTATCTCACCCTTTGCCTGACTCTCACTAGGGGAAGGCAAGGGTTCTCATGGCTGGCACAATGTCACAACTAGTAAACACTTGTTTAAAGAAATGAATAAACTGAGCAAATGCGAAACAAAGAAATGCCAATATATTTCTTTTATCTTAGGTCATTATAATTATTTTGAAGCCAGGGAAAACTTGTTAAGAAATTAAAGAACTCAAATTTTTGACACTGTGCCTGTAGCAAGTTAAGCATCCAGCATTGCCTATGCAGCTACTTGGGTCACTGCAGAGGTGCCAGTTCTATCCCTGACCAGGAGCAATGTGTTAAGGATCCAGTGTTGCTGAAGCTGTGGTGTAGGTTGTGGCTGTGGCTCAGTTTTGATCCCTGACCCTGGAACTTCTATAAACTGTGGGCATACCCCCCAAAACCGATAAAATAAAATAAAATAAAATAAAATAAAATAAAATAGACACACTAAATTCTTAACCTGTTCTTCAGAATTAGAAATAAAAATCTAGAAGACAAGGGAAGTGTTTTTGATCGGTTGAAGCCTTGTTCATTTCCTTTTTTTCCTAGGGGAAAGGAAAACCACAGCAATATTTTGCTTTTGCTAAGAATATATCAGATGAACTTGAAAATTCAGCAGCTAATTACTTTTAAGATGATCATAGGCAGGAAAAAATTTTAAGGTGATGTAGAGTTGGGTGCTTAACACTCAGTATCCAGGTCCCATAATTCCTTTGCAAAACAAGTAAGATTGACACATGATTTTTAAAAATGATTATTGCCTTCTAAACATATGCACCTTTATTTAAACAGGTTTATATTTTCTTCCTCCTAGGTGCTTTGTACTTACATACTTACGCCACTGTTTTTCAAAGCACTATTGTTTGTTTCGTTTTTACTGAGATCACAAGTCCACTTGGAATTAGTGACTTATACTTTCCTCTGCTTTGTGAGTGTGGGTAATAGCCTTTTTGTATACCAATTTGCTTACGCTGCAGTCTATGCTGGTAATACTGCACATTGCCTGACCTCTGAATGGAAAAATAATAACAAGTTAAAACAGTCATTTTACCTGAAGTCGATAAGGCCATAACACTCACCCTGCTTTCAATTCACATGCTCAATTTTCATCCACTCACTCCTGACTTTGAGAGGAAGGAATAATGACAGGTTACAGGCACTTTATTTCAAAATTCACTCACAAAGTTATTGACAAGCATTTTTCACAGAAACGGCTCTTCTCTCTGACCCTCGTGAGCTGTTTACATGAAAAATGCTCTTCCTTGTAGATTAATGAGAGTGGAACCTAATTCCATACCAAACATGTAGCAATTGCTTTAGCATCTCTGTTTTTGATATGGGAACAAAAATAGGGATAATTTGCCTCAAATTGCAGTCACTTCAGTCATAATAAAATCTCAGAGAGTACTGTTTGCTTTCAACTTTCATTAGGTAAGCTGGGGCTGTTATTAAGGTACCAACACATAAATGTTATATTAGCACTTAACAGAAGCATAGCATTCTCCTCTAGGAGATAAATTCTACCCTTGTCAATATAATTCCCCACTGAGTGCAGTAAAAGAGTTTGAAAAGATGAAATAGTGAAGCTTTGCACTAGAGGAAAAGAAATATCTTGTTCATTCAAGCTTAAAGGCCATTTTGCTGGCCCAAGGTGCTAGGGTACTGTTTAGAAAATAAGTCTCAGAGAAACTCTCCTAGGTCAAGTCAAACATTGAGACAAACTTTCAGACATGTTCTTTTTGTCCAAGGTTGTTAAATCAGTTACTTTAAATTTCTGAATGCCTTCAACTGGCATTTCAAGTCTGTGAAGAAATATAAGAATTTAAGGCCAAGATGGAGTTCATTTCCAGAGAGCAAATGATAATCAGTCTGTGTAAGCCACTGTACACATAACACCCACATATTTCTTGTCTCTCTTTTTTTTTTTTTCTTTTGGGTATGGTAAGCCCTTTTATTTTATTTTACTTATTTTTTTATTTTTATTTTTTCTTAATGGATTTTATTTCAATTATAGGTGTACCTAAATCATCACAAGTCAATTTTACAGATTTTGTATCCCAAACCCACAGTGCATCCCCCCACCCCCCAGACTGTCTTATTTGAAAAACCAAGGTTTTCCAAAGTCTGTGAGTCATTGTCTGTTTTGCAAAGAGGTTCATTATGTCTTTTTAGTTTCCACATGTATAGGGAAGATATGGTACATACACACAATGGAATGTTACTCCGCCATTAAAAGGAACGAATTACCAACATTTATAGCAACATGGATGGTAAGCCCTTTTAAAATGTAAGGTTTTGTGTATACCATTATGGTAGAACTGTTAAAACTAAATCTGCGTTTATTCTTACTCTTACTACTACGCTTTTTAATACTCTTAAAATAACTATGCCCTGTTTAGGCCTAAGGAAAGTGCTGTCACACTTAGAGAATGGAGGACTATTTAGTCATCTAAAATGGAAAAAAGGAGAGGGAGGGGACACCTAAAAAACATGGCTATTGTTAGACCCACCTTTGCTATGGTTCTTCTTCTTTCCTAGCCTTTCAAAGTTCTATATCATACCATCATTCGAGAACTTTAAGGTCCCCCCTAAAGAGTAGAATGGCATTTAGATTAACTAGCAGTCTTAACTGCAGAAGATAGTCTATCTTAACTACTAAATTCAGACCCCAATGCTTTTTAGATGACATGTAAATGTGACTACTGTCCCTATGCATTTGTAAGAGATAATTAGAGACAAAATGTAACACATGCTTCTGCCTAAAAATGTTGGCAATGAAGACTGTTTGGCTTAAAGTTCTATTCATAGGGTTAAATGTAATTGTATTTGCCATTTTACATTACTATTCTACTAATCTAGGGAATCACTGTTACTCAGCTTTACCTAGAGAGTTAATGCATTTCTGTCCCCACCCCCCTCATATCCCTTGCATTCTGATAATCCTGAAAATGGTCTGTAAATGTTTACTGTGTCCAGACTTAAGGAGAAAACAAGTGTTAAGTACATTTCTGCTGAAACTTCAAAGTCCATGGGTTTCGCAGATGTCCATTCATTTATAACCAAGTTTTAAAATGGTAGTTTTTATATATAATGTTTATATGAATAAAACGATGGTTTCCTCTTCAAGACCAAATTAAAATAATTTTCAATTCATAAATAAAAAGTAATATATATCTTTAAAAATATATAATTTGGGGGGTAAAATGAGAACTATTTTATATGCCCACAGTTTTATATGCTGGCAAACATTGTATATGAAAACTGATTTGGCTTCAGGAATTACAGAGGGTTTTTTTTTGGTGATATACATATATATATATATATATATATATATATATATATATATATATATATATATATATATATATATTTAAGCAATACATTTAGGCCCAGAGCCAGCAGCTTCTCAGCCATATCATTGAGTGCAAATTCAAATAGACTTTTTAGAGGAAGTAGCAGAGGCCTACTATCCAATTAGAGCAAATACTCAACTACAAACTCTTTATTAACAGAGAATACATTTTACATATTCTTGACTCCTCAGCAGGGAACACGGCACCTAGTACCAGTAAGTGCTCAGTGAATGTTTCATGCTAACACTCTTCTGGAAGGAAATTTAAATCAAATTTCCAAATGCTCATTCAATTTGATCCTGAAATTCCAAGTTTCAAATGTTTTTTTTTCTTTTTAGGGCCTCACCCATGGCATATGGAGGTCCCCAGGCTAGGGGTTGCATCGGAGCTACAGCTGCCGGCCTACTCCACAGCCATAGCAATGCCAGATCCGAGGTGCATCTGTGACCTGCACCACAGCTCACGGCAACGCCAGATCGTTAACCCACTGAGCAAGGCCAGGGATTGAACCCGCAACCTCATGGTTCCTAATTGGATTAGTTAACCACTGCGCCTAGATGGGAACTCCCCAAGTTTGAAAATTTAATCTCATAAAATAGTTAGAGATGTTTACCAAGAAAATAATTGGAAATACATCGGATGTTTACTGTAGTGTATGGTAGCAAAAATTAACAACCAAAATATCCAACAATAGAGTACTAGTCAAATACATTATAGTGTATCAGATAATGAAATCTTGTCATAGATGAACTATTAAAAGCCATGTTTACAAAGAACACGTCATTGTAAGGGAAAATAAAGTGCATTGAGTGGGAGAAAAAGCCCTTCCAAGAACAGCAGGTATAATTTTTTTTAATGCATAGATAATATGTATGTGAATTTATATTTGCATACATACCTGAATGAGACAGAAAAAAAAAAAAGATCTGTTATAAGAGAGAAAAACAACAACAACAACAAATGCAGTTTCTTGCAAGCCTCCTTTGGCTGGTAAAGATAGAGGATGCTAAGATGGGTCCTTATTTATTGAGTGGAGAGCTCTATGTGAGGATGCAGAGAGAAGAGAGGATGGGCAAGGAAGTGTGGTCGTTCACAGGAATTAGGGCTGTGGCAAAGGGCTACGTGTCTGATGGAGATTCTCTATCATGTTTTTCTGTTCCGTGTATATTGTGTCCTTCTACTCTGCCTTCTCCTAGAAACCACAGCAATATCTTTATTTTTCCCTCATATTTTGTAAAGGTAGATTTTCTTTGAGGAGTGGTGAGCAATGCTGAGTCCCACTCAGTGGCAAGAAGCAAGACTGACTAAGGGGCCTGATCACATGGAGGATATCTTTATGAAGGAAAATGCCCCCAAACAGAAAATGGTCATTAGCTTTGAGTACAGAAAGGAGAAAGGCATTTTCATTTCCTTCTTTGTATTTCAACGGCTTTTCCAAATTTCTGTAATGAATATGCAGCAGTATTATTTCAGGAAAAATGTTTTTTTTTAAATGTCAAATGAAGGAATAAGTGAACAAGTCAGTGAATGAATGATTTTAAAAGTGGTAGTTATTTGTTATGCAACAGAAATTAACACTGTAAATCAACTATACTTCAGTAAAACTTAAAAAAATAAAAAACCTTAAAAAGTGGTAGTTTGTGTGTTTGTTTGTTTGTCCTGGTCATGTCTGTGGCATGCAGAAGTTCCTGCACCACAACAGTGACCTGAGCAATGAGTGACAACACCAGAGCCTTAACCCACTGAACCACTGGGAAACTCCTAAAAAGTGGTAGTTTTGAGAAAGACTTTGAAGTATATTCTTAAATGGAAATTGCTCTACTTAACAATAAATATAAGAAATCCCAGATCCTCTTTTCAATTTTTTAGTTGCTTTTGAAATAGGACACTTGGTTTTTGAATACACACACACACACACACACACACACACACATATTTTTGTCTAATGAGTTCTCTAATTATTTCCCTAATTATTCAAATAATAAATTTGCCTACTTATTTTCTTAAAAAAAAGAAAAAGAGGGATCTTATCCTTTGAAATATTTATTTTAGTAAAAAAATTAATACATATTAGTTGTGCCCTCAATTAGGTAGGCATTTGAAAGTAATTTTGAAAATTCTATTTCTGTGTATTTTCCTTTAAAAGGGGAACATACAAAAATAAGCAGGTTCATTTAAGCAACTAATGAATGCAGTTGTGCTGACATTAACTGTTCTTCCAGTTGTCCCTTCTGATGACTGAGAACACTGATGCTTACCAGACAACTAGGCTTTGAATCCTGGCTCTGCCACTTACTGGCTGTGTGATCTTAGGACAGTCATTTAACTTCTCAATTTCCTCACTTGTCAAATGGGTATAATACTAATTCCCATTTCAGCATCATTATGAGAACAACATAAGCACATTTAGACTCAGCTAGATGTTCACCTAATATTTGGATACTGCCAAATATATTTAATATCGTGCTTACATTTGTGTTGATGCCAGTGGTTAGAGTGTTCATTTGGCACTAACATACACAAACATGGGCACTGAATATTGCAGTCATTCTTGTTCACTATTATTGCTCCGAGTCTTTTGTTGGTAATAAGGATGAAACTCTGCTTTGTAGTAAAAATGCATCACTAAAGATATTTTAATAGGATAAAACTTTAGCTTCCTAACATTCTATGATTTGACATCAAGAAATTAAATTGCAGTACAGTAATGTACCTTGTATCTTATACTAACAGGAAAAGAACTTAGGTAGGCTTACGTATAAATATCGCCTTTGTATGAAGAAGAGGCCAAGTGATATCATGACATTCTGCTCAAAAGAAGGTTTTACAATGGTTCACATAAAGAGAAATAGTGGGAGAAATGAGTTCTTACATGTCTCTTTACAGTATAGCTATACCAACCAGAAAAGAAGTCAAACTATAGGAGTCAGCATTTATTTGGTTAAGAACTATATCACGAGTCCTACTTTTTGAGAATTAATTTGCAGTAACTCATTAACAGTATGCAGAAATAAATATCTAATAATCCATCTTTGTTTAGTGATATTTAATCAATGTTAGGGTTATTAAAATGTACAAAGGTATATATATATAGATAGATTTGTGAAAATAAATACAATTTTAAAATTAATTACAGCATGTGTCACAACAAAGTGATTTAGGGCTGCACCTGCAGCATATGGAAGTTTCTGGGCTAGGTGTCAAATCAGAGCTATAGCTGCCAACCTATGCCACAGCCACAGCCACACAGGATCCAGGCCACATCTGCATCCTACACCACAGCTTGCAGCAATGCCAAATGCTTAACCCACTGAGGAAGGACAGGGATCAAACCCACATCCTCATAGACACTGTCAGGTTCTTAATCTACTGAGCCACAAGGTGAACGCTTTCCCTTTATGTTCGTCTGGGTTGTATAGTTGATAAAAAGCTATAGGTAAAGGAGTTCATAGCTAGTTTTATAGTTTTATATGTAAAGTAACAATATAATAAAAAGAATGCAGGCTACAACTGGATATCTGGCAAGAATTTTTCTTTTTAGAGTAAAAATTTGTGAAATGCTGGAGTAGAAAAACATGCATTTCTTTGCAGATTTGTTTCAAATCATGTCATTACAAAAATAATGTGCAATTTTGGCTGAAAAACTAACACGTTTGGCTTCTGTTCAAGAAGTAGAATAGCTTTGTGGATGATTACTGACAAAGACAATGAAGACAGTGAATGGTGAGGATGACTCTGCAGTTCTAACGATGATCACTTGGCTCCCCATTGACAGGATGTGCACTGACTTATACGGACCCATTGAGAATTTTCATCCAATTATGATAAATAACACGCACTTGCAAGTTTCCAGTTCTACAGCTAGAAAACCAACAACACCTATATGACTGTCTTAGAAAGTTAAGACAAGGAACAAAGGAATGTGTGAAAATTACTGAAATAGCAAGAGCCTATAGCTGTAGAAACGACATTATTATTTCATTAAGAATAATCTCAGGGCCTACTCATTCTTTGAGGTCTTGCTGATTTTGTTTGGGTGATCAGGCATAGGTTCTAAGAGTTGGGCATAGGTAGTTCATTAGTTCTTGGCTATGATAAAATACTGTTGCTGAAACCTGACTGTTTTCAGAGGCTACTCATCACTAAAACTTTGGCATGTTTTAGAGAAGCAACAAAGCTTTCAAAGCAAAAAAAAAAAAATGCTGTTACATCTCTTTGATAAATATAAAATATATTGGTGTGGATGCACAACGCAAAACAAGGACTACATCTCCTAAAGCTGTGGCCCACATTACAGAAGGAACAGAAACTGAGAAAAAAGCTTAAAACCTGAGCTTCTACCCTTGAGTTGATATTAAGTAACCATATCACTCATTATCACCTCTAATCTCCCTTGCTGATAGCTTTTAATTTTTAAACAGTCCTGCTTTACAAATCATATCCTCTTTCATGCATTCTCTCAGCTAAAGAATTAATTTTGCAAGCAAAATATCTAAACAGTAAGCATAATAGGAATGAAACAGGTTAAAGGTCATTAGCAGCAGGGAGCAGATGTAGTAAAACTCTGCCAGTTCCCTACATTTCCTTCTCAGCAGGGACTGGGCACCAAGCTGTGAGTTAGTTCTATAGCACAATGCTTGGCTGCTGTTTCAGCAATTGCACCTTATTGCTTCAAGTATAAAACTAAGAATTCACTTTGATTTTTGATTTTTCTTTGCAATAAATGTCTAAAAGGACCCTGCAGAGCTCAAATGTAAAGTTAAGTACCAAATGCCAGCTAATCAGGAGACTATAAAATTGTAATTGATAAGAAAATAATTATAGATTATAAAGTCATTTTATCTTAAAAAAAAAAAAAAACATTAACTTCTTGACAAACAGAGGTGCCAGAGTCTGGATCAAATCAGTAATTGCTCAAGTTAAATTTCTTTGAAATACCAAGCAATGTCTAACATTCAGTATAAAAATTGATTATGCAACTGATATAAGATATCTGTAAGAACCAAAGCAATACACTCATTATGACATAAACTAAAAGCAAATGAGTTACGCTAGAAAAAAACACAATCTCAAATTATTAAGCTAGGATTTCTTCCTTCCTATGCAATGTTACAATAGAACCATCTTTTAGGAAACAGCAGCATCAACCAAATTAAGGTGTCTATAGAGATGAATATTCGAAAGGCTTTATTTACAAATATTTCCTAGAAATTAGAGTCCTTTTCTGGGGCCAAAAGTAGTACTTAAATGTGCCAAAACTGTGCTGGAGAGACGAATCATCAGCATAAATTCCCCTGCTAGATGCTGGAGGCCAAGGATAGATTGTTGGGATACAACTGGTTCAGCAAAATAAACACATGCTACAGAATCCAATTCAGGCAATTTCCAATAAAACAAACTGTAACAGATGTAAATGTAACTATCAATTAATGTATCTGCATATTCTCAAAGCTGATACTCATGATCTGTGCTTGCTGTGTTTGTGTAGGTGTAGTTTTTGCAGTGGATTCATTCTGCCAAGTCTGATAGACAAGACGTTTTTAGAAGAATGACATTAACAGTGTTCTAGGAAAGCTACCCTAAATCTTTCAAAAAAAGAAAAAGAAACTTAGAAGTGCAATAACTGGGAGAGTGGAAACCCATATTCTGAGTTTTCTAGGCTATGAAAATAAACAAATAATCCTTCTGTAAATAGGATTGGCATCAAAGCCTGGAGCAGATCTAAACCTACAAGCAGGATTAATTAAACTTCCCCCATTTTATGGAAATTCAAATGGCAAGGTCAGGAGGATCATTATAGCATGAAAAAGATGACCCAAAAAAAGTTACTTATGGGAGTTCCTTTCATGGCTCAGTGGTTAACAAATCCGACCAGGATCCATGAGGATGCAGGTTTGATCACTGGTTAAGGATCAGTGGGTTAAGGATCTGGTGTTGCCATGAGCTGTGGTGTAGATCGCACACGCAGTTCGGATCCCGTGTGGCTGTGGTGTTGGTCAGCGGCTGTAGCTCCGATTCGACCCCTAGCCTGGGAACCTCCATATGCTGTGGGTGTGCCCTAAAAAG
>PVHT020001750.1:2544699-2584290 GCA_004024745.2 Catagonus wagneri
GGAAACTAAAGAGACACAATGAACTTCTTTGAAGAACAGACAATGACTCACAGATTTTGGAAAACCTTGGTTTTTCAAATAAGACAATCTGGGGGGTGGGGGGATGCACTGTGGGTTTGGGACACAAAATCTATCGTATTGACTTATGATCTTTGTACACCTATAACTGAAATAAAATTCATTGTTAATATGAAACAAACAAACAAACAAACAAAACAAGAACCTACCGCATAGCACAGGAAGGTCTACTTAATAGTTTGTGAAAACCTATACAGGAAAAAAGAATGGATATATTTATATGTGTGACTGATTCACTTTGCTGTACACCTGAAACTAATGCAACATTTAAGTCAACTATTAAAAAAAGTCTGTAACTTTTCTTTTATAATATGTTGACATTGTAATCCTTTTAAGTTTTGAGTGAAATGTTAAAAAAAAGTTTGGATAAATAGATATCAAAAGTCTTATAGGCACTGGGGAGTTCCCATCATGGCTCAGTGGTTAATGAACCTGAATAGTAACCACGAGGTTGCGTGTTCAATCCCTGGCCTTACTCAGTGGATTAAGGAACTGGCGTTGCCATGAACTGTGGTGTAGGTCGTGGTCACGGCTCAGATCTGGTGTTGCTGTGGCTGTGGCGTAGAGTTCTGATTAGACCCCTAGCCTGGGAACTTCCATATACCATGGGTGTGGCCCTAAAAAAGACAAAAAGACAAAAAAAAAAGGTCTTATAGGCATTGAACCCACATTCAAAGCAGAAGGTCTAATTCAAGTATGGAAGACAAGGAAACATTTAGACTGAAGTGATTGCTTATCCTTACTGCTTTAAGACTGTAGATTCAGTTTCTTATGATAGGTTGTGAGCAGGTCTGATACTCAGACAATATTTATAGGTAAAGCTTTACAGATTTTTCAGATTATTAAAATATTTTTAAAGGTCTCTATGGCTTGGTAAAAGTGCCCTGGCCACACTGCCTTCTTGCCCAGGTGTCCTCTTGATATAGCAACTGACGAGTTGATGCCCAGTTAACCAGGTTCCAGAAGTCTGGTCTAATTGTGCCTGAGGTGGTGTTTCAAAGTCTTGTCTCCTGGTCACTGCCAGTGACTCCCACAAGATTCCCACAGGCCGGCTGGCCCTTTTCCTTATCCTTATCGATGTGGGAATTTCAGTCTTAGGAATTTGACTTTGAGGGAGCCAAGGAAAGACAGAAGAACCTGGAGGCCTGGGCTGGCTGGTAGGTTGGGATGGGTGCTATTATAGATGTTCATATGTTAAACAGCACCTCTGATTGGGAGACCAGAAGAAAAATGCAAGTATTGATAAAATGAGGTATTCTTCCTTTTAACAGAATAGGGTTCACGATCATACTTAAATGGGATCTTCAGGAAAAAGAAAAACTGGTCTCTAAACGCAAACATGAAATTTATGGTACCATCATTGGGTATATATCCAAAAAGAAAAAACTAATTTGAAAAGATACAGGAACCCCAATGTTCATAGCAGCATTAGTTATAATTGCCAAGATATGGAAACAACCTACGTATCAATCAACGGATGAATGGATAAAGTAGATATATATATATACTATGAAATTCTATTCAACCATAAAAAAGAATGACATTTTGCCATCTGAAACAAGATGGATGGACTTGGAGGGCATTATGCTAAGTGAAATAAGTCAGACAGAGAAAGCAAATATTGTACAATATCACTTATATGTGGAATTTAAAAGACCCAACAAACTGTTAATGAATAAAACAGAAAAGAAGCAGACTAACAGATATAGAGAACAAACTAGTGGTTGTCAGAGGGGAGAGGAAATGGTGGAGGGGTAAGACAAAGTTTGGTGATTAGGATGTACAAACTGTTTAGTATAAAATAAGCTACAAGAGGAGATCTCTTGGGGTGCAGTGTGTTAAAGATCCAGCATTGTCACTGCAGCAGGTTGGGTTGCTGCTGTGGCACAGGTTTGATCCCGGGAACTTTGGTATGTCATGCGTGTGGCCAAAAAAGAAAAAAAAGGAATATATTGTACAACACGGTAAATACAGCCAATGTTTTATGATAACTATAATGGAGTATAATCTTTAAAAATTGTGAATCACTACATGCTACACCTGTTAACATATAATATTATACATAAGCTATACTTCAATTAAAAAAAAGAAATTTGGAGTTCCTGTTGCAGCTCAGTGGGTTAAGAATCTAACTAGTATCTAATGAGGATTTGGGTTTCATCCTTAGCCTCACTCAGTGGGATAAAGGATCCAGTGTTGCCATGAGCTGCAATGTAGGTGGCAGGTGCAGCTCAGATCTGGTTTTGTTGTGGCTGTGGCATAGGCTGGCAGCTGCAGCTGTGATTCAACCCCTGGCTGGGGAACTTCCATATTTGTGGGTATAGCCCTAAAAAGACAAAAAGGAGAAGGAGACGAATAAGAAGAAGAAGAGGAAGAAGAAGGGAGAGAAATTTAAGGTAAAACAAAGTATATACACTTCTCAAAATAGTAACAAGAATATGTACTATGCTAAATAGACCATAAAATGAAATTATCACGTGATAATTGATTATGGTTCAGAAACTCTGCCACTTGTAGTGAAGAGATAAAAAACCTCTAAATTTGTCAATTTGTCATTTTTTGGATCAATATTAATCATTTACTAAAGTGACAGGGGAGTCCTTGGTAGAGATTCTAAGGTTAATAAAAAGGGTGAAGTTCTGAAATCTAGTCAAGTTCCAATTATCATATCAGTGGGAACATTAGCTGTTACAGGTATATACCTGCCCCCTACACTTTGGGGAGCAAGCGGGTAGTGAGGTACTTATGCTGGGAGAAGAAGAAATAATAAGGGGTTGAGAGTAACAAACCTCCCAAATTGTGGTAGTTGATCTATAGAATAAGTTTGTAACAATTTATGCATTCTTCAACTCTGAAATTCAGTGGTGGCTTTCTGCCATGTTTGAGCTTGCTTTATAAGGCACTTGACAATGTGTTGAAAAGAGGTTTGCTGAGTTATTTGTGTCCTTGCCTTTTTTTCCACACCACCAGCAAGCAAGTTCTTAAGGGTAGAGATAGTGTTGGCACTGAAGCGTCCATTCAGGATAGACCTGAATTTATAGCATTGTTTCTAAGAAAATTGCGTTTTGAGCTAAACAAAGTTATAAGCAAAGTCCTCAGAAACTATATTTAGGTGGATTGGTTATTACTTGAATATTTTACCATCTTCAACTGGGTGCCTCCTTTAAATCAAACATTTCTTTGGGCTTCTTGAATGAATTTCCATTGTTTTAACACTTTTAAATTTTTTATAATTATGCAATAAATTCATAGCCTCGTTGCTACCAAAGACTAAATTACATTGGGCTTTTCTCATCAAAGACCCAAACAAAGAATTCGTGGACCCAATCATAATAATTCTTGTGAGCACAGTCCTTTAAAATATAGGGAATGTTAATACTGTAATTCGCAGTAGAGCTCTGCAATTTTTAACGTAATAAAATGCAACCAAAAACTCATATGACTGGAAGAATATTGCTGTCTAGTGTTGAAATGGATCATTTAAAACATTGGAACTAAGTGCTGAACAGGGAAATCCACAATAAAAATGGCAGCAGTAAAGAGAAAAAGCAGCTTTCATAAAGAATGTCAACATTTCCTTTCATATGGGTGCTTCTACTAAAATATGTTAATCTGATCACTTTGATTTACTGGTTTTGCTTAATATTTACAAAAGGCTAATCATGTAGAATTTTACATCTTGTAGTAGACATTCCAAGGATTTTTAGTATAATCTTCACCATTCCCCAAAGAGGGAAAAAACCCCGATTAATGGTTGTGGCCAGGGAAATGAATGCTATAAAAATGAGACAAGATGGTAACACACTCTTTTTGTAAAGTGCAACTAGAGCTTCAAAAGGTGGCAATGAATCTTACTTTACACATGGAAAACATACACATACCTGAAGTGTACACAGCTGATCCACCTCTGTTTCATGATTTCTAGGTGTTTCAGAATATTGTTTGTATTAAGGCGTATTATCAGGCTGTGCCTGTGTTTTACTTCCATAGAAGCCGTTTTTCTGAACAACTCTTAGACATTGATTCTAAAAATAGCCTCATGAAGTTCTCTGCCGTTTACTGTAAAGTTGGTGAAGAGCCAAGCGACCTCCTAAAAATGCAAATGGGAGAAATGTTTCTCAGATTTCAGCATCATTCATTCATTCTGGAAATACTTATTAAATCTTTAGAAATAGTTGGGCTTTTCCTGAGCAGCCAGTTTGTTTTTATCTCATTGACATCACAGATTCCTCCACTGATTGCATTTCCCTTTTTGCATAGACTGCTAGAAAGCTCAGAGCCAAATGTGACAAAGACATAAGACCTCATGGCACATATTTTATTAAAAAAACCCCAAACCCTAATCTTAACCCCTGCTGCTTTCATCTCATTGTAAGTTAACAAACACGTAGTGAGCATGCAACATGCATCAGGTACTCTACTTTCTAAGGTTTTCTCTTTCTAAATTCTACATTTAATAAAGATAAAACTTATATTTTATATGCCTTTCTAAGCTATTGAATATAGAATTCTAGGCTCTTAATTTTCAAGGGTACAGATTGCAGCCATAAGACCACCCTTCTCCAAACTAGAGAATTAACTCGCCTCAATTCCTGGCAAGAAAGATGGTTTTCTATAAATTCCAATCACATCATATGGTTTGGTGCAAAATGAACTATCTATATGCATGAAGCTAATTGCTTAATAGCCCTACTAACATATGCTTTCTGAAAAAAATGTACACACACATACACATACAACAAATGTAATTGGTGGAATCCTTTGCTTAAAGGTCTCTGGAGTCTTAGCAGAAAGTTGTAAGCAAACCAAGAAACTTGCATACAAAATTATTCATTTATTCTACCCTTGAAGTCAAGTGAAAATCAGGAAGCACTATTCATCTTGGAAAACTATCTGGATATTTTCTTTCAAAAGCTATTTGCTCAGGTGAACAAAAATGAAATGTAAATTTTTCTTGAGGGATACCAAAACCGTACCTTCCTATATTTTGAAAACAATAACAAGCCTAAATGGATCAGAAGTTTTTATCTGAAAAACCGTTGAGGAAGAAGGTTGCCTGCTCAATAATTTTTAAAAGTTGAATATAGGCAGTATGTACTGTGAGTAAATCTGGGAAGAGATTATAAAAATATAAATGCATTCTTATAAAATAACATTCCCAAAGCTTTTAAATACAGAAATTATTTTAAAATTATGTACTGTCCTCATGATAGAATGATATCACAAAATTTAATGCCCTAATTTCAAAAGCCCTTGCCTAGGAATCTCAATCAGAAATCAAGATTCGCCATCTCAGATATAGAATGATCTTTGCCTTCACAGTTTCATAAAGAAAGCAATGCAACTGTATCATGAATTCTCAATTATTTCTGTATCCCAAATAAATACCTGGCACAGTGTTGAGAAATTAGCAAGAATTCAATAAATGGCATTGGTTGGGTAAATAAATAAATGAAATGGTCAAAGACTGTTAGAGATTGAAAACAATATTAAGATTATTTTTTAAAGCAAGTTGAAGCCACAGTTGATTTAACTGCTGTTTATTTTAACTGGTGGCCCAGGGGAAAACAGTAAGAACTAGAACCCAAATTTCTTGACTTCTAGATCAATTATTTTTCATGTCATTTTTTAAATAACGTAAATCAAAGATGACAGATTATCAAGCTTTTATCTGGAGAGTTTTTGTGTCATAAAAAAAGAATGGGGTAGTTCACTTACAACAGAATGGCTTAATATAATTCAGCAAAATAGCTGAATATAAATGACTCTAGGGAAGGAGAGCCTCTCTGAGCAGAACAAGACAATGCTCAGTGCAAGGCAGAAGGAGAGTGGGTAGATAATAGAATTCAGGGGAACAAAATCTCAAGATGAGGACACCAGGACTGGGAGAAAGGTAAGGATTCCATGTTGTGATGTCATTATAATGTAGATTCCAGGGAGCTGTTTTACTGCAAAATGGTTCTCTAGAATTAAATATTGAAATAGAATTAAATATTGAATTAGAATATAATATTGAATTAAATAAGAATTAAATATTGAGCTCTTCAAAGGAGAGGTGCAATAGAAGGGTTTCTCTTTTCCCACGGGAGAAATTTTAGCCTCCCTGAAAGAAATAGGTTAGATTCCCCAGGAAAATTACACGATTTTAGGGCAAAATGTATGGTGGTGATAAGGTGATTCTTTGGTAGAAATTATCATACTAAGCGAAGTCAGACAGAGAAAGACAAATATCACATGAAATCACTAATATGTGGAATCCCATAAAAAATGATATAGAAGAACTTAAAAAGCAGAAACAGACTCAAAGACTTTGAAACCAAACTTATGGTTACCAAAGGAGGAATGTGGCAGGGACGGATAAATTAGGAGGTTGGGATTAGCGTACACACTACTATTTGTAAAACAGGTAACAAAGACCTACTGTATAGCACAGGGAACTCTTACTCGATACTGTGTAATAACCTATATGGAAAAAGAATCAGAAAAGGAATGGATATATGCATATGTGTGACTGATTTACTTTGCTGTACACCTGAAAGAAACATGAACTTTCTACATCAACTATACTTTAATAAATTAAAAAAAAAATACATTGGACATGGAGTTCAAAGATTCTGGTTTGAGGGTCTGATACACGTCAGGAGATGTGAATATGATACTTTGCTATCTCAGGTGAAGTGGAGAAAAATGTACTTACTCTCTGAAATAGAAGAAAATGTCTGTTAAAAAAAAGATGTTTCTTTAGTTTTCTCAGTTCTTGCCTTGCGTATTATAGCACATCTAAATAGGTTAAACAAAAATGGGAAAATTTTTAATTAGTCCAAATTAGATGATCAAATGATTGGCATTTCTTGATTAGACTGTACCCTTAAAAAATGACAACCTAGAAAAAGATTATTATTTTTTAAACCTCTCTTTTTTTCTTTTTTTATTAGGGCCATATCTGTGGCATATGGAAGTTCCTGGGCTAGGGGTCAAATCAGAGCTGCAGATGCCAATCTATGCCACAGTCACAGCAACACCGGATTCGAGCCTTATCTGTGACCTATGCCACAGCTCACGACAATGCCAGATCCTTAACCCACTGAATGAAGCCAGGGATTGAATTTACATCCTCATGGACATGTCAGGTTCTTAACCTGCTGAGCCACAACGGGAACTCCTAAAACAGATTATTTGAAAGAATTAATTCATTAATACTTTTTGGAAATAGATGAGTTTTGTATTGAGTAGTTATTTCTTTAGTCAAATACTTACTGGTATACACATACATACCCTGTATGTGTTGGCCAAAGTGCTAGCTGTTGAAAATATAATGATAAGCATTGCTGTATGCTCTCTACTTATAGATCTTATTCTAACTGTCCATCATTGTTAAAGGAAAAAAAAAAGGGGGGCTTGCTGGTTTTAGAGACAAACAACAACAAAAGAATGGTATCTTCTTGAAGAAAATCTGTAAGCATTTTACGCTAGAAAATATATAGTATAATTATGTACAATTGACCTTCCATATCTGCAGGTTCAACAGCCATGGATTCAACCAACTGCATATCAAAAATATTTGAAAAAAAAATTTCCAGAAAGTTCAAAAAGCAAAACATAAATTCGTCTCAACTACATCTATTTACATAACACTGATAGGTTATTTACAATTACTTACATGTCATTTACACTGCATTAGGTATTATAAATTATTTAGAGATGATTTAAAATACAGTGGTGCCTTGATTTCCACCAAGGACTGAAACCAGCACCTTCTTCAGGTAACAAAAACCATGGATGTTCAAGTCCCTTATATAAAATGATGCAGTACAATGAGTTCAGTTTCATATCCATGGTTTCACATCCACAGATTTAACCAACCATGAATGACAACTTTGATCTGCAGTTACTTAAATCTGCAAATGTGTACAGCTGATTGTACATTTATTGAAAAAGATTCACGTAGAAGTGGACCTGCAAGTGGACTGTAGTTATGACCTGAAGTCATAACAACATCCCTTCACACTTTCCCCATGTATATAATTTTGGTATAATTCCCATCAATTTATTTTGTTTGTGTGTATGTGTTTTACCAGACCAGTCTCATATTGAATAAATATTTTCATATATTTTCCCATTTCATGAGCATTTCCATCTAATTAAAATTTTTCAAAACTTATATTTAATGTCTGAATTCTATTGTGTCACTCTTTTTTACTCTTAGTTCTGGCTAAATCTCTTACTATCCTTTACAGAATAATCTATCCTATCTACACTATTTGGAGTTTCTGTTGTATTTGGTTCATAGAAATGCTAGGGTTAATTTTATACTTATCTGTTCCGTGTTACTGATCTAAGTTAAAATTCTGGCTGTAGTCATACCATGTCATTTAAAATACAGTGTTAGAAAATATTTTCATATTTAATACATGATATTTCTCCTTATGAATACCTTTGCTATTCTGAATCCTAAACATCTTAGAATAATTTTTTCATGTTTCCAAAATAATCCTACCAGAATTTTGACTGATGTGCTCAAGCTACACCTGTACACTAATTACCATCTTTAAAACAGTTCCATTCAGAAGAATAATTCTTGACATGTATTTGTCTTCTTGTATCTTATTCAGGAAAGTTTTGTCATTCCTTCTGAACAAAGGTCTTATGCAATTTGTATTAAGGATATTACTAGATATTTTATAACTGTTATTATTAACATGAACTTATTTCTCCTCTTCCCTGCCTTCAAATCAAAGTATTCTTGAAAGATTGAAGATTTTAAAATATATTATTTTTGTATCCTATCTTAATTATTTCCTTTTAGTTCAAGTAGTTTTCCAGTTGATTCATGTGGATTTCTCCATGTTATAATGTGCTCAACATAAAAATACATATACTGGATTTCCCATTGTGGTGCAGTGGAAACGAATCCAACTACTAATCATGAGGTTGTGGATTCGATCCCTGGCCTTGCTCAGAGGGTTAAGGATCTGGTGTTGCCATGAGCTGTGGTGTAGGTTGCATATGTGGCTCGGATCCCGTGTTGCTCTGGCTGTGGTTTAGACCTGTAGCTCCGATTCCACCCCTAGCTTGGGGACCTCCATATGCTGTAGGTGAGGCCCTAAAAAGCAAAAAAAAAAAAAAAAAAAAAAACCCAAAAAACCAAAACCCAAAAACCATTTACTTAAGGTAGGAGTCTGAAAATGTATTAGAAAAGTCATATTATGTCAGCTCATTCCCATTATCCCAATTTATCATATTCTTCATAGGATGCATAAGCCCTGGGCAATTTTAGGTACGTTTGATGTAAATTATATTTTATGTGATTATACATTTCATGAAAATAAAAATTTGCTCTCCTTTTTTTCTAATAAATCTTGTATCAGTTCATTGCCTTACTGAATTGTCTGGAATCTCCAGAATAATCTCAAATTACAGTATTATGGCCAGGCATCTTTGCTTTGTTCCAGATTTTGATGTGGATTGTCTCTACTGTGTAC
Source organism: Catagonus wagneri (assembly GCA_004024745.2). Lineage (NCBI taxonomy): Eukaryota > Metazoa > Chordata > Mammalia > Artiodactyla > Tayassuidae > Catagonus > Catagonus wagneri. The sequence continues at coordinate 2,554,260 of PVHT020001750.1, forward strand.
AATACAGTGGCTGTTTTCTAGGCACATCTGAAAGGCCTTCATCAGTCATAAACAATGAATAGTAACTGTATTTATACACTTACTTCCAGTGGTATTGGGAAGACCAAGGATGGTAGTCACAGAAGAACTTGCACGTTACCACAGGGAGTGTATCAAACGGAACACTTTCCTTTCTTCAATAACTCTTTGGTAAGCAATACTTTTTTGTGTCCTCAAGTAATGACTGGATATATATCAGGCCATTCAAACAAGCTTCTATCCTAGAATGTGCTAAACATAAGTATATTTCCACTTGGGGCAAAAGCCTGTAACTCTCTAAGAAAATTTTATATTATTTTAGCTTGTTACATTAGCCTAACTTATCATTTTCTTCAGAGACTGTGTAATCTAGCCCTAAGCAACACTGGGTATGTTTCAGTGCTAAAACAGCTTTTGGATATGTAGAGCTTAACAAATTTTATTGACATTTGCATTGTTTCATAAAGAAACTTTTTTTTAAGATCTGTGATACTATCCAACTAATATAATTTTTACATGGTTTTCAGTAGCTGGTCATTCAGTGGGCAGGCCATTTTTTTCTCACAGGCTGATCCAGTTTAGCACTCACAAACAACCAGCACAAAGAAATAATTTATTTTCTCTTGGCTTTAACAAAGTCAATGTCCTGAGAGGGAGAGTGGTGCTAATATACCTGAGCATTTCAGTGAGAAAGATGGAAAATCACTTATGGTGCTCAAATAAAAAGACTGCTTCAGGGGAGAAAGGAGTCTGGAAAAATCCGTTGTGGGTATATAGCTCTGCTGGGTAATTCTTTCCCATGTCTGTGGGCAAATAAAATACAATTTCCCCCCACTTTCCATTATGGGAATAAAAAGGACACATTAAGAGTTGAAATATATATATATATGTATATATACACACACACACACACACACACACATATCTCTGATTTTCTGTAGGTAAAGACTGTTAATAGTATCTCATGTATTTCAAATGTATAATTACTTGATTCAGATGCCTTCTTATTTTCTAAAATTCATTTGAGCAATTTGTGCTCTTTTCTGCCAAAGATTTCATTAGGTTCACAAATAGAACAATATGACATCGTTAAACAAGGCGTGGTAATCATTTTCAATCCCACTGTGGAACAAGGGATAAAAAAAGCAAATGATTTCCAAGCACTTCCAGGGTGCCACTATTCTCCATTTGACCCATGTTAAATATTCTCATTACAATTATACTTCAAATGACTACAAAAATCTCAATTTAATCCTAACCCTAGGGAAATGAAACATACCGCTCCAAGATGAAAGGCCTAATGTTACCCAGTTATTTGAAAGCACTGCATGCTCTTAACGTGGATCATAAGTGAACTGTATTTTAATAACTCAAATCACTGCACATTCAAAACAATATGTAGCTACCAAATAAATGTCATAAACCTGATAACGCAGAAGAAATAAACAGAAAGCTGCATATTTTAACTATTGAATTCATGATGGAGTCTCACATGGTTCATGTCGATATTTTTCAAAACTCCTAGCTTTCTTTAAAAATACAACCGATTATATTAATCAGTAGGAGATCACTGACAATGAAATCTAGGGCATAGCTTTTTTATAATCTAACAGCACAATTTTTGTTAATGTAGCCATCACTCTGTACCTTTTAAAATTCTACTTTTGCATTGTCAGATCTTGAGTAGTCTTTTCTTGGAAATTTTACATTATATTTTTCAAAAAGGAGGCCTGATTTCAATTAACATTTCCTTGACAAGGTATAACAATATTGTACATCTAAATTTTTATTTATTTTCCCTTTCATTGTTGGCAATCTCCTAAGCTTGAAAACATTTTTCTTCTTTTTGATTTGACATTTGGCAAACATCAATCTTTCTTGTACTTAAATGAACCGTAGTTGACAGGCTGCTTTTGTTCAAGAACTGCAGCTTATATATTGCCTTACTATGCCAAAATTTCTTTCTTTATTCACTAGCATGATTAGTTACTATCGTCCTGTCTGCAGAAATTAAGTGGGGTGCCTAGAAAAAAATTTTTTTTCTGATAAATTTGATTAAAATTTGAACGACAGGACTAGGTTTAGAAATTTATTATTGAGCACATTTATTTTTATTTTAGTTCCTCTGTAAGAGCATTACAACTTTAAAGAAGATTAGTTGAATAAATATTCTGGGGCTCTTAAAACATTTTTAAAAAATTCGCTTCTACACAGGCCTTGCTTATATAAACCATAACTGTAACACCTCTTGTTTGTCTCTAAATAACTTAGGGCTATATGAAATTATTGTAACACAAATTAAGTTTTGAGGTTTAGTCTCCATGTCTTACTTTTAACAATGTGTAATCTTTTTTAGGGGTGTGGGGAGAGGATGGGTCATACCCAAAACTCTGGATAAGAACTTTCATGAGAAAATTCTCTAGCAAAATACAATGAAGAAAGTCATTTACCCACTATAAATGCAATTAAACTGCTCAGTTCTAGATATTTTTTCCTTCTTTCCATCAATGTAAAGATATAACAAAATTTCTCCAAATATACAACATTTAAGGTGAGAAGAGAGGAAAATAAAATCTTAAAATAACAATGATCACATGGCAATATAACCACATTGCAGTGTTGCCTGAGAGGAAGTTTTCCTATCTGGTAATTCAAAGTAACAGCTGATTTGTCTCTCTGTCTTTTAATTTCTCTGTCTCTCAATACCTGAAAGAGTGTGAAAGAAGAAAAGAGAGAGGGAGAGAGGCAAACACTGATAATGAGCAAGTTGAGATAAGATCAGGGAACATTAAAAAAGCTGCAACTCTGATACAAAGTTCAGGTTAAAAATTATTCTCAAATTTTGCTAGAAAGCACTCATATATTTTATTCCATAAATAAAGGAAAGAGAAGGCTTTAGTGACAACAAAATAGTCACAAAATAGTCATTTATTTTACTGAGACTTTGACTTGTTTAAAGAAACAGTAAATATTGGTAGACAATTTCAAATTCCATATCACTTCAATTAGTGCTAGTCTTCTTCTTGGTTTATTATTGGTCTTGAAATTTCTATCAGAATATTATCTATGCCAATTTAATCAATGCTTCTGAAATTGTCCTAGAGTGCTGGAGAAATCTGGGATCATCAGGGTGTATTTAGCCCATCTATACCTGAGGGCAATAGGAGTGCAAGTAGTTTTGCTCTAAATCATACATAGAGTCTCTGGACATGTCTAAATTATCTTGTACTCTGGCCCACTGAATGCTATTAGATATTTTTGACTAAATAAAGCATGGTTAACTTACTCTTCCAATACAATTACATAGTTTATTTCTACAAGAACTATTTCAAAAGACTGATCTTTTCAAAAATTCAGTATAAAGTTTCTATTTCATTAGTGGGATCATGCTAACATTTTGAAAGCAGACAGAGAAACTTTATTTTTTATTTTTTTATTTTTATTTTTTTGTTTTTTTTGCCTTTATGTAGAGCTGCACGCGCGGCATATGGAGGTTCCCAGGCTAAGGGTCTAACAAGAGCTGTAGCTGCCGACCTTCGCCACAGCCACAGCAACGCGGGATCCAAGCCGCGTCTGCAACCTACACCACAGCTCATGGCAACGCCGGATCCTTAACCCACTGAGCAAGGCCAGGGATAGAACCCACAACCTCATGGTTCTTAGTCGGATTCGTTAACCACTGAGCCACGAAGGGAACTCCCAGAGAAACTTTATATTTCCAATTGTCTTCATGATGTACACTACCTGCCTTGTTTATCAGCATCACAACAAACATTGAATTTTGTGCTATATACTGGGAATTTAGCGATGTCAGTCAGTAATGAAGGTAACTTGATAAATTTACAACTTAAATGTAAAAGACTTTACGTTTTAAATACCTTTGTAAATTTTTCACAGTAACAAATTCACAATTAAAAAAAAAAAACGACACTGGACAATGTGACCTAATTTTTAGTTTGAAAAAAGGTCACTACTCAAGGATTTACATTACTTCCTAAGTAAAACAGTAAGTAACCTGGAGGTAATAACAGAGAGCTCCCAAGACTGTGTAAATAAATATAGGCCTTCAATAATAAGGGTTGATAGTATTTTAAAAATAAAGCATTGGCAACAGAAGTTTTAGAATGATTCGAACTATCATTTTTAACTTAGCAATTGCAAAAGTAAGGCATGACTACCAAATGTATTCAGTATTCATTTAAATAATATTAAAATATAAAACACAAAAGTAAAAAGTGAAGACCTTTTTCTCACTGGATTTAATTCTAGCCATGCAAACGTGATTCTGGAATGGTGTCAAACGTTTGGGAGGATGGTGCATTAATGATACTACAATAGCAGCAACATTTCCTGGAATAACAATTTCAAATTGAGGAAATAAAATATAACAAGAACCAGGGTTAACAGATGCAAACTACTGCCTTTGGAATGGATAAGCAATGGGATCCTGCTGTATTGCGCTGGGAACTATGTCTGGTCACCTGTGATGGAGCATGACAATGTGAGAAAAAAGAATGTGTACATATATGTGTGACTGGGTCACCTCGCTGTGCAGTAGAAAACTGACAGAACACTGTAAATCAGCTATAATGGAAAAAAATAAAAATCATTATTAAAAAAAAAAACACACCAAGAACCTGAATTACATCATTATGTCCTTACGTACACAGTTATATTAGAACATACTTTTATGAAATCTGCTGAGGGTAACAATTTATGCAAGAGACAAACGTAGAGATTCAAACCAACTACAATGGAAAAAATAAAAATCATTAAAAAAAAGATTCTTAAAGGTTCTTTTCCCTCTGCCCCCCCCCCCCAGGACAAAGGTGATACTGGGAGAGAATCATTATGGAATCTTCACCTTGATCACTTTTGGCACCCTACCTTCACATACAGTTGGCTCCAAATATTGTTTTTAGCTTTAAAATCCTCAAGACCAAACTGATAGCTTGGTCAGAAATGAGAGAAGTAAACACAAAGGCTTAGAAAAGGAAATGCTCATTATATAAAATACAGAATTAAGTGAAAGGTAATTAATGCTACAATTCACACATTGATATGATCAAATGGATACACGGTAACTGAATAAATTACTTAATTTGCCAGTTACTGTAGAAATTAGAGTATTAAAATTCAGAAGTCAGAGTCCCTGTGATATCATTATACAATAAATATTTGGAATATTTCCATCTATCAATAATGCCATCTGTCCTGTCCAATACAAATGGACTGCAACCCATATGGCCTCTTTCCCCATTGATTACTCTGATGGATGAGATAGCAAAACCACTCATGAAACCATCATATTATACGACACTGTCATTAAAAATATATGGAGAGAGGAAAAACACAAGATGATACTTAATTTGAAACTGTCAAGTCAATTCAGTAAATTTTAACAACCAGCATTATGATCCCAAGAAGTATCAGCACGTTGACTAATATTATGTCAGTCTGTACTCCCCTAGCACCTTGAAAGAAAACCAAAGAACCAAAAAATATCTGGAGTCTAACAGCTTATTATGATTTGTTCAAATTACTAATTATTCCAATAAGAATATACTCAAATATCCTTTCACACATGGGCAATTAAATTAGAAACACTTTATTTTCACTTTATAGAAAATTACAAAATTATCCCTTAACTTCTGATAGCAAGTCATTTTTTTTTTTTTGTCTTTTTGCCTTATCTAGAGCTGCACCTGCGGCATGTGGAGGTTCCCAGGCTAGGGGTCTAACAGGAGCTGTAGCTGCCAGCCTTCGCCACAGCCACAGCAACGTGGGATCCGAGCTGCGTCTGCAACCCACACCACAGCTCACGGCAACGCCGGATCCTTAACCCACTGAGCAAGGCCAGGGATCGAACCCGCAACCTCATGGTTCCTAGTCGGATTCGTTAACCACTGAGCCACGATGGGAACTCCTAGCAAGTCATTTTTAAAGCAAAGCCTTATACCTTATAATACTGGCCATAAATTTCAACTCAGCAAAATGGTCTTTCCCAAACATTTTCTTTTTAGCTAAAAATGTATTCTCTTACAACAGCAAAATAATGACATGCAATGATTTTGTAGCAAATTACTATAAGCAGTACCTAAATTGACATTAACTAAGCAGGAAACTAAATACCACTAACTGGAACACTCAAATTTTCTCTTTGATATTGTAATTTGCATTACATTTAGTTGCAAGGTGGGTATAGTTAGAAATTACCTTATTTTTCAAAATGAGGTAATTACCTTATTTTTCAAAGTCTATAAAGATGATCAGTATTTATTTTGCCCCTTAGCCTCAATGAAAATATTATACAAACTTTCCTTGGTGAAACTCCAAACTGGGACCCACATCTATGGATGAGGGAGAAGAAATACATTATGAATAAATATGTTTACTCCTTTTAAGTCTTAAGTTTAGCTTAAATAATTTAAAAGTTTATATTGTCTTATTTTTAGTTGCATTGAATACCAAATAAAGCCACGGGGGTGGGGGCGGGGGCCTGTGAAACATTTCAAATTCAAATTCAAAACTGTCAGCCACAGCAAAAATAAAGTAAAGCACAAATCCAAGAAATATTGTCCCCATCAGCTGAAGAAGGTAAATTTCCTAAGAATTCTACAAACCCCAGGAATCATGGGGAGTGAAAAGGCTCTCAGATATGCACGTCCTAGACCCTAGCGTGTTCAGAGAAACTCCAATGTCATAACCAAAGTAAGAGGCACTGGTGGGGCCTGTGGGCAAACTCCACTGTGCTGATAGGCGCTGCAGTGAGCAGGCTCAGTAATGGGAGACAAAGCGTCTCCCAAGCAAGCTTTGCCAGATCTGCAAACAGGCAGCATGACCTCTGTTTCTGTTGGATCCAAAGAAACACTCCCATCTCTCCAAATGTGAAAGCACATAATTTTAAGAGAAATTTCAAGTTTTTGAGCCACTGATTATTGTGTTGCTGAACCAATGCTACACAATTTAAATTGGCTCTTTACATAATAATTTAATATCTGGCAGTGTAAAGCTTTCTTATTCTTGCTCTTCCCCTGGACTCCTCTTTCAGTTTCTTCTTTGGATAAAAATTTCCAGAATATTTTTGCCTGCTTTAGTCTCCTATACCTATTTCAGAATCATTGTGTTAAGTACATTTCCTATGAGACTTGATTCTAATGAAATTAAATTTATTTCAAAAACAAAAATAAAACAGACAGGCATCTTTAAATTATTTCCATCCAAAAATATAATATACTTTTCCAAATTTTTAAAGCTTCATCTTTAAAACATCTTCATGGCTTTCTTTATAGAGGTCCTAAAATTTCTTACAGTTTTTGATGCTACTATACATGTTGTCTTCATTATCTTTTTAAATAGGTAATTGCTGATATTTAGAAAGTAGAAGATTTTTTGAAATTTTCTTCATACCTAGCAATCTTAACTAAGCTCTAAACTTTCTACAGTTTTTATTAGTTTTACTGGTTCACATGTCTCAAATGTTCACTATGTGGATAACATCACCTGCAAATGATGACTGTACTGCTAGTATAACTTTTAACATTAAAAAAGAATAGATTCTTGTAAGTCCTTCCTAGAATAGATTCCACTCATAGGCTTAATCTATTTTTCATTTTAAAAAAGCCATTACTTTCTGATGACACAGTTGTACAAATAATGTTATGATTAAATTCACTGTATTTCAGAAATGGCTTTTGATGTCTGTGGGATAGCCTGGAATTACAACCCTAAACCAGGGTACAGATGGTGTGCCGAAAAACAGAATTTCTGTTAAACACTTTAGAAGAATGGATAGATAAGGCTTTTTAAAAATGTGCTTGGAGAAATAAGATAAAACTTACCCTAAATGAACAAAATATCAGAACGATAAATGCCCATCCCCAGAAAGTACAGTGTGACATATGGGCAGAATGTTTCTAAATAGAGTATTTTTTCAACATTTTCTAAGAACTCTAGGCTACTCTTAAAGAACTCTTAAGTTACTGCTTTGGAGAATTAAGATAGTTAGTTATGGCTATAACTTTCTATTAAACAATTTTCTTTCTCAGTTGTGCACAGCCACTTACAAGGCAGAACATAACAGCTCAATCAAAGCTTATTATGCCGGATTTAGTTCAAACATTTATGAAATGCACTGAGAAAGATTTGATATTTGTCTGGAGAAAACCTCTTCAGAAATTGCCCTTTTGTAGACTAGACATAAAATAGATACTGTAGGTACTTTTTGTGTGCCCTTAAGTTCTTCTGCCAGGTATCCAGAGCAGTTGCAATGAACTTGCTGCTCGTTATGTAACAGTGAGCCATGAGAATGTGGTGAAGTCCAGCGCCTCTACGTGTAGCTTCCAGAATTTTCAGGGTGCGGCTTAAGGATATGGATGCTTCTGTTTGTATCCCATCATTCACAGGTTTCATTTTGTAAGGTACTAGTGCAATTTGCCCAGCAAGGTACATGACTTCTCCAACTTAATACAGGAGAAGGAAAATAAAGTCCAAAACAAGAAAACATACAAGAATTCTCTCCCCATTCATAAAGTTTCTGAGTTCTTACTCAACTGGGAAGGGGACAATAATAATGCCCACCTTGGTGTAAGATACCTATTTTATAGAGTTTAGGCTCTGAGTGGCAATCAATACAGAGTAGCCATCATTAATATTTCTGAATTAAAACTTTAAGCCAAATAGAGGTGCAGCTCTGAATAATTAACCACTGTATTTGTTTTAGAAGGTGCAATTAATACAAGTATATATGATTAACATTTTTATAATATCATATGTCTTCATTCACTGGACACAGATAGTGCTAGGACATTGTTTATTCTTGAAAAGCATTTGAAATAAGGAGATGGACCTTGTTGTAAGACTGTGTGTCCCTCAAGGATGGCTCTGTGGTTCAGTGGGATGAGAGGCTGTGGTGTTTTGGGTCCTCAAAGAGGGTGTTCAGTATGTGTGCATAAAGTTGAAAATGGATTTGCACCATACTGTTTCAGAGACTAAAGACATAGGATTTTTGGCTCTTAACAACTGATAAATGACATTTTCCTGCAAACCATCCTCTATAATTGGATATGAATTATATGAGACCTTTTAACAAAGCATCTGTTTTCTTTTCTGTCAAGACATCTACTAGATCTTGCTCCAAAAGAGCAAGGATGATGATAAAGGCTTTTAACTCTCTGATTTTCACAAAAATTCTGTGAATTTTTTTCACTACTAGAAAAAGTAAATACATGAACAGTATATATATACACCGAATACAGAACGGTCGTGAATAAAAACCTTGTTTTCTTTTCCATGCTTGAGGTGTGCAAATTCCTTAATAAAGACTTTGCTGAACTTTTATCATAACTAAAAATTCCTCAGTATTAAAGCTCAGTGAAAAGAAATCTCAGTGCCTGGAAGACAAGGCAATCAAGCCATGTGACAGTCCCATATGCAACTCCAAATCTGTCCTCATAACTGTCTGTAGAGCTCACAAAAGAGTCACACATGTAGCTATTGGAAGAATATCTTACACAATTTGGCACACAAGTTCTAAGATTAGCAGCTGAAGAGGGGGAGGAGGAAGAGATGAACATAATAGATTAACTGACACCCATCCACTATCTTTCTAAATTGTTTGGAATGTTAAAAATATTGTTTTGATCAATCTATATATACACCCTCAAATTTGAAAGAGAAATGCAAAGCATGTTGTGGTTGAAAGAACAAATGGTTTTTTTTTTTAAATACTATGAAATATATGTCACTGAACAAGGGAGTCCAGCCAGCTCCCAAGTGGCATGTTAACATGATGAAAAGCAAATCCAGGATGCTGTGAATCAAAGAGGCATGGGTCTATTTTTAAAGAGGTCTGTGTCTCCCTACTCTGTTTGCCAAGTCTAGTTTTTCTGGAGAAGTCCGGCCTCCAAAATAGGTAAGCTTCTAAACATTCTAGGAGTCACCTACTCAACATTTGACCACCTCCTCCCTTAAAAGGTCTTGGGCTTTATATACATCATCCATGTTAATCACTAGATAAACAGAAGAGCTGTTCAACTGGTTCATTTCCCCTATTCGTGAACAGATTGTTTGAGACATAATATGAATACTAATTAATGATAAAATATCTGTGAGTGTTTTGAAATATGAACGAAGATAGCACTTTTAGAAAGGCGCCCAGATAGATCTTATGCAATAAGCCCTGCTGGTCATATGAAGGGTCAGGGTACAACTTGGAGATATGAGAGCAAAATTGGCAGAGTTTTTGGCTCCAATTCAGTGGGAAACTGTGGACAACTTTTTTTTTTTTTTTGAATGGCAGGGCATAGGGGTGGAGGTTGACTTTCTTTTTAACATTTGCCCTCTGTTAAAATGGAAGAATTTAAAATGAAAACTCTCTTCACAAACAAATGGAGAGAAGAACAGGCAGAATTATGATAGAGGTCAACTTGAGTAGATAGAGGAATGAGATGCTTAAATGTTGGTTCAGGATTATGGTCTGGGCTCTGCAGCAAAAGAAATACAAACAGGTAGGGTCTGACCCAGGGCTGAGTGCTCTAGGCTGACTCATACTCTCTGATGAATGGGCTGAGGAAAGTCATTTAGCAGAATATGATCCCTCTTCTAAACAGCAAGGTCCTACTGCATAGCACAGGGAACTATATTCAGTATCCTGTGATAAACCAAAATGGAAAAGAATATGAAAAAGAATATATGTATATATATATGTATATACACACACACACACACACACACACACACACACACATATATATGCATTCTTATATATATATATGTATATTTGTATATGTATAACTGAGTCACTTTGCTATATAATAGAAATTAACACAGCATTATAATCAACTATGTCAATAAAATACATTAAAAATAATATGATCCCTCTTTAATTCCTGTTTTATAAATAGTTTGCTCAGCCTCAGAGGTGTATACTCATAGAGGTATGGGAATATAATTTAATGTTAAAGGGGCAAAGTGTATTATTATTTTCAATGATGAAGACAATTAAAATAATGTCCGTTGCAGTAACAGCCTAAGTTACTGCCAAGCTATGTTATCTCCCCTCCTTCCCTTCTAAAATTGAATATTGTACTTTATCCTTAAAACCTTTTTAAACTCGCCCCATCTGGTCTCAGAAACTTTATCCTCTAACCCTAGTCTCTGTATTCTCCTCTAATCTTGATATCTAATATGAATGCTTAAATAGTGCTTTATAATCTTTAGACTTCGGTAATTGCAATTTGTTCTAATTCCAAAGAAAAGAGAATTATCCAAAATTAAACATAAAAATAATTTATATTTGACTGTTGACTTGTTTTTTAATTGAATTTGAACAATGGATTATAAAGTATTAGAAAAGTTCATCTGTCTCAAAGAAATGAAAACATTTCATGAAAATCTGATTTAGGAAACAAAGTTGCTACAGTTTGTTACTTCATGTTCACTTAGTCCTTATCTGTCTGAAGATTAGACCTGGGATTCCTCAACTTTCTTGGAATTAGATGACTCTTTCCAAGACTGATTCAAGGTTTGGCATGTTCCAAACCTTCTTGAGGAGGGGAGAGATGATTATCTGAATTTCAGAGGTTTTCTCTACATTCATCTAAATCTAGAAAAAGATGTCAACAAATTTGAAATTACCACCTAAGATGCTGTCAACAGCAATTGCCTAAAATGACAGTAAAGTCAGTCCATAAAATAAAAAAGGAAGAAGCATAATAAAGACAATTCATTGTAGATATGAATTTTGTGATACCACACGTTTTTGTTTATTTACATCTATTCATATTTCTCTTTACATTTATTCATCTTTCCTCCACCTCCGCAGTAAACTTGTTGTTAGTGTTTGAAGGCCACAGCAAAGTTTTTCCCAAACACTCAGAAATAAAAGGGATAGAATGCCTTCTGAGTTACTGGACAAATAGAGTGTTCTGGGGCAGGTCTTTTTGTTTCTGACTGGTTATTAGGGTCGGCCTGACCTCTTGACTTGAGACAATACTATACAGTGGTTCTTACTTCCCTAAAGCCATCTCATCTGGAATTTCTCACTTGGACCACCCTTTACATCACAAGAGATCAATTGAAAGCATCTACCCATATATCCCAGCCTCGCGCCTAAGATCCAAACCCAGGCAGAGACTTGGATCTCTGTTTACCTAGATGGCGAGACAGATGATAAACTTAAACAGGGGCCATGCCATCTAGTTCTCTGTGAATTCCAAACATCCCCATGCTGATGTATGTTGTCCAGTAAGTACCAGAGGTGGTTGTGTCCTCAGAAGTAACAGCTTGTGTACTGATTTACATAGAGTTACTTTAAATTTACCAAGAGCATGCAAAGTGCTATTAGAACTTTCAAGTTGGTTGGGTCCCTACTTCTTAAACAACAAAGGGTAAGAGAGAAGTTAAAACAGTTCTGTAAATAAAATTGTCATACAGAATCATTAGGAGCACAGAGTGTGTAGAATTTTCACGCTTTTTAGCTCAGGCCCTCAACCTTGGAATCTTCCTTGAATACTTTCTTTTTTTTCACTCCTCACAGTCAGGAAATCCTGTCAGTTATACCTTCAAAATATATCCAGAATCCAGCCACTTCTAAGTTCAATGTTACAATCTTGATTTAAGTCACTATAATTTTTCATCTGGATTATTCAAATAACTTCTTAATTGGTCCATTGGCTTTCACTCTATTTAATTGTAACAGCCTTCTTCCCTCTATATCATTATTTCCATTTGCAATCTCCCTTATCTTGTTTATTTTTGGTCTCCCCTCTATTAGCATGAAAGTTCCATGAGAGCAGCAGCACAGATGCTAGCACATAGTGAATGTTCAATAAATATTTGCTGAAAGAATCCATGTCAGAAGCAACACAATGAGCTTGATAAGAAAGGGTTTAGTCAAGAACATATACTGGAAATCATGGGAAACACTGTAAAAAAAAAAGAAAAAAGAATAAGGAATAGCCTTCTTCTTCCAATCAATTTATGCGATTCCTTTGTTTAAAATAAACCAAAAGATTAAGAAAAAAGGCAATCCATACTGTCATGATTTATTTTAGATGAGCACAGAGAAAACAGGTAACAACTAGGCAAGGCAACTGCAGTTGTTACAGAATTAAAAGTGGTTGATGATATGATACCACTTATATATATATGGAGTCTAAAATATGGCATAAAAGAACCTATCTACAAAACAGAAACACAAAAAACATAGAGAATGGACCTGTGGTTGCCAAGGGGGTGGAGGGATGGTGTGGGGCAGACTGGGAGTTAGGGGTTAGTAGATGCAAACTATTTTATTTAGAATGGATAAACAATGAGGTGCTACTATATAGCACAGGAAACTACATCCAATCTCTTGGGATAGACAATGATGGAAGATAATATAAGGAAGGGAATGTATATACATGTATGACTGCATCATATTACTGTGCAACAGAAATTGGCACATTATAAATCAACTATACTTTAAAAAAGTGGTTGATAAAAAAAAGGTTAGAATAACTATCTAATAGGATATAGAAAGAAATTGAGCTAGTCATTCTAAAAAACAGTAAAACCTAAAAAGTTCACTCCTTTTAGATTACATGCAAATATTAAATGCAAACTGTGATCATTTCAAGAATATCTGAACAAGAGATTAACTTGATATTAATGACTGAATTTTATTTAAACTTCCTAAATTTTCTCATGTAAATCAGTGTTGCATTTCCACTTAAGTCTAAGTGAAAATGAGTCCTGTAGAATCAGATACATTTATCCCCAACATCTCACACAAGGTCTAAGCTGCAAACACAGCAGGTATTCAATACCTGCTTATCCATGAGTAGACAAAGTACAAGTCAACATACTTTCAGTGTGATGAATTCACCTTGTTTCTTCTTTCTCTGTTTAATTGTAGAGCCTCCAACCAATAACATCTCATTAAATGAGGAAAAAGCAATAATATATCTGCTCTGTTTGCAGATATCTGTCTTTAATATAACTAAATTAACAAGTAAGAACTGTTTGTTTGTTTGTTTTTTCCATTTTTGGTCACCACACTCCATGACGTATGGAGTTCCCAGGCCAGGGATTAGATCTGAGCGACATTTGCCACCTAAGATGTCACTGCTGCGGCAATGCTGGATCTTTAACCCACTGTGCCTGCCCGGGGACTGAACCTGTGTCCCAGCCCTCCCAAGACACTGCCAATCCCGTTGCACCACAGTGGGAACTCCAGTAAGTTCTAGTAAGTTCCAGTAAGTGGCAACTCCAGTCAAAATTGTGCTCAGCACTTTATTTGCTTAATCTCTTTCGATTTTCACAAATTAATTGGAAGTTACTGTTATTACATCTATTTTAAAGATCAGTGCATTGAAACTTGGAGGTCAAGTCACTCACTCAAGTTCATGAAGATAGTACATAGCAGATCTGGGACTCAAATGTAGGGCTACATAATGTCAAAACCCATGCAGTCTTAACTACTAAGTTATGTTATCTTGAATTTCCACTGTCATTTTTCTTAGCTTTGCCTCTACTGATTATCTCTCCCACACCCACCCTTCCCCAAGTCAACAATAGACATGGGACATTTCTACATAACATTTAGTAAAATTTTTGAATTAATGTAAAATAGGTAGTCCAAAATTCTGAAGATGGATGCAAACTTAGAGTCAGATTAGTATGGTAGCTAGAACTTGGGTTTTGGAGCTAGCACGACCTGGGTAATGTGCCTTTGGATAAGTTATCCTGTGAAACCAGTTTTCTTATCTGTAAAATGATTATGAAATCTATACTACATGGTTCTTGAGAGGACAATAGATAATGTTTTATTTTTACTTTTATTTCTATTTTTTGCTTTTTAGGGCCATATCTGCGGCATATAGAAGTTCCCAGGCTAGGGTTGAATCAGAGCTACAGCTGCCAGCCTATGCCATAGCCACAGCAAAACAGGATCCAAGCTGTGGCTGTGACCTATACCACAGCTCATGGCAACGCCGGATCCCCGAACCACTGAGTGAGACCAGGGATCAATCCTACATCCTCATGTATACTGGTCAGATTTGCTCCACTACACCACAACACGAACTCCTGAGATAATGTATATGAAGTGCAAAATGTATAAAGAGTAACTGTTTAATCATATCACAGATATGATTTGATATGCTTGATAGTATATGGACTTGTTTTCTATATATAGTTGGTAGCTTAATTACTCAAGAATTATGTAATACTATTATTTTTTTCCTTTGACTTGGGCTCTCACTCTGTCTTCATAGTCAAGGCTGTTTGTTTAGCCATGCGGTTGAATGGTAGCTTATTGCTTGTTATAAGAGCCTGAGAAAGTATGAATGATATAATACCAGTGAAAAGTCAGATTTAATGAGTTCTTAAATCATAAGAAATTATTACTCTATCAGGGTTTACATTTACATATAGCATAAAGCTAATTGTGGTCATTCATTTATTCAGCTAATTTTTACTGAATGCCTATTATGTGTCAAGCACTAACTGTTGGGGATACAATGAAAATATGTCAGCTTACTCTGAAGGAGTCCCAGTCTAGTGTGAAGATAGTTATGCCAAGAAAAGGCCATTGAATCATTTAGAAGATCTGTAAAAGTGTATTATAGCAATTTAATCAAGAGACAACAAGTTGCTGAACTGAGGCAGTGGCAGTATGTTGAAGTACAGGGTACTTATATCTATTAATGATATTCAGTACCTAGAACTGACAGGATGGGATCCTTGATGAGATACATATTTGGAAAGGGCAGAGTGTAAAAGGAAGAGTCTAGGTTGCCTCATGGATTTCCAGTTTGATCCAGAGGTATAAGTTGTAAAAGTGATGTGGTAAACAAGAATACTTTCTCCTTAAAATCTAACACTGATGGAATCATCAGTGATATTTCAATTGATAATAGAAAAGCATAAGGAAGAATGATGTTAAATTTAAGTTGAAGATGATAAACAGAAAAAATTAAACAAAGTGCTAAGAAATGCAACTAGTTATACCACCACAAGATGAATTAGGTGTAGTAATTTATGATGATAAAAACCACTGGCACTATGGCAGAAATTTTAGATACCTGGGTCATGAATGTCCTTGAATTTTCAATTTTCTTTTGTTCTGTAGCAAATATCCAATATCCATGGCAGCCCCAGTGTATCTAAAAAGCATACCAATGTCCTCATTAAGGTGAGAATCAAATGCGGTTCTTTCAACTTTGAGACTGGTGCCCCAGGGGCATTTCAGCACCTGTGTGTCCAACTTGTTCCAACTCGCTGCAATCACCTACAAGAAGAAAAGCCTGTGTCGCAAAAGGTTATAGTCACTGGATTGGTTTGCTCTTAAAAAGCTGTTTAGAGTTTCAAGAGCAAGCTGCTTGCTGAACAAAAATCTTTAGACACAATCAAACACGGGATTTCAACTGGACCTCAAGTGTTTTTTACAAAGAAATGATATTTCATTTGTCCAAAGAGAATGAAACACCTGTTTCTAGCGTGATTTAAGTCAATAAGTAATAAACTAAATCTTTGTTATGAATGCTTTCTGGTGTCTAAATGACTATTGCCCTTTTGGAGGGCAAAGTGCACAAAAGATTCAGTGACCTTCTGACTTGACAGTCAAATAACTACCATTATGTTCGGTCAATGTAAATAAGTATGGTTGACAATGTGCTAATTGGCCGTCTCTGGGCAGCCAAGTGTACTTTTGACCTTAATGAGAACCTAATCAATTAATACTTAAGGCAATAAAGGCTTCTTGCTGATTAAATTGGACAGAAATAATTTTTTTCAACAGGATTAGAGCTGCAAAGTGACAAACCTTAAATTTAGTATATGATAATCCTTTCTTTTAATGCCTTCTTACTTAGCGAACATGGTGAAATTGAACTATGAAATGTAAAATCTTTGATTTGACTATTTATGTTTAAAAGCCTTTTTTAAAAAAATCATGTAATTAAGATACTAAAATGAGAACTCATGTTATTAATCAACTGAATGTGGTCAGAGTTGAAAGAATATACATGTTTTCTTAAAACCGAGAGTTCATATTAATATTACAGAGAAAATAATGAAATTTCATAGAATTGTGTTTCAGTTTGGGTCTCTTTTCTGGAAACTACATGATGATAACAGCTGGCATTTCAAGGGCATAGCTTCTTTTTTAAATAAAAGGAAAAAAGCTACTATTGGCTTTTATGAAGATATGGAAATGCTATTAAAAGGAAAAGTTCTCTACATCACAACAGAATTTGTCACTTATAAGTCACAGAGTGGAAACTTCTCTTCAATAACTTAATCAATATAAAGCAGAATCACTTTATGTACTCTGTAGACGAAGCAAACAATCTCCATGCTGAAATAAGGCCATAATTTGTAGAAACATCCAGAATTATGTTCTGTTTACAGTGTATAATATCCGACATGGCAAAGGAACAAGTTTATCATTTTAGGTTAAAAATTTATCATTTGGACACAATGGCTAAAAATTTACAATTCCTCTCCTTTAACATTCTTATCCTCTGAATAAGTTTTCCTGTTTAAAGATTTGAAACTCCTTTGGCTCAGATGATATATTTGAAAATGTATGTAATTTATACAGCAGAAGAGATACGGTTCCTTTAAAAAATATACATGAAAAGCGACAGCTGTGTATTGGCAATAACTGTTTCACAGGGCTTTTAATACAGATAAATACGCAAATGTGTCATACTATTTTTAATACACCATTTTTTACATAGTGTAGTGACTGAAAGCAGAGCAAACATTCTGTGTATTTAGATTCACAATGAGAACTATGCACCATTCAAAACTGTTGTTGTTGTCATATTGCAGTGAGTAATACAAACGTATGTAAGTAAAAGGATGCTAAATCCTAACAAGGTCACTGACAAAGTCCAGCAGAGTAGAGTAGCTGTGCAGATTACACTACCATGTAAAAAACTATAAAGCACAGCTCATTATCCTCTGCTGATGAGATGAAATACAGTTAATATCTAGTTGTATTTCTCAGACAATATTAACTAGCTGTACTTCCCCCAAAATATTAACTGGTTAACACCTAGTTGTATTTCTCAAATAACAAGGCAATTTAATCTAGAATCTGGGTTTTGAAGATAGGACCACTAAGGTTTCAAAATATAGATTAGTAATTCAGGTCGTTAAATTAAGCCATGCATTTTGTATGGAATCATGAGAAATCCATAATGGAGTAAAATTAAGTCCCACAGGCTTATTTTGATATTACCATGATAAGTTTTCTCCTTGTATTACTCACAAGGACTTTCCTCCCACGTTTATTTTGAAAAACCTCAAACACAGGGCAAAGTAGAAAGAGTTACATAGTGATCACCCATATACACCACCACTATTAACATTTTACTATACCTGCTGTATCATATATCTTTCCATCTACCACCAGTTTTTTTTTTTTTTTTTAAGACTCGGCCTGCTTGCATTTTTTTTTAAATAGACTTTATTTTTGAGAGACAGTTTTAGATTTACAGAAAAATTGTGCAGAAAGTGCAGAGTTCCCATAAACCCTTCCTTAAGCCCTCTTCCCTGGCTTCTTCTATTAACATTTTGGATTAGTGTGGTATAGTTGTTATAGTCGAAGAACCAAAATTGATATATTATTAACCAACATCTATAGTTTACATTAGTATTCACTGTTGGTGTTGTACCTTCTATGGATTTTGACAGAGATATAATGACACGTATCTACCATTATAGTAGCTCACGGGGTAGTTTCATTGCCCTAAAAACACCCTCTGCTCCCCCTATTCATCCCTCCTCCCTAGGAAGTCCTGGCTACTATTTCTCTTTTTACTATCTTTGTAGTTTTGCCTTTTCCAGAATGTCTTATCATTGGAATCATATACTATGTAGCTCTTGTGGATTGGCTTTTTATACTAGTGATATGTAGTTAAAGTTGGTCAAGGTCTTTCTGTGGATTGATAGCTCATTTCTTTTTAGTGCTGAAAAATATTCACCCAAGGACATCTTGGTGACTTCTAATTTTTAGCAATGATGAATCAAGTGGCTGTAAACATCCATGTACAGGTTTTTGTATGAATGTTCATTTTCAGCTCATTTGAGTTAATACTGAGGAGCGTGATTGTTGGATTATGTGGGAAGACTATGGTTAGTTTTTAAAGAAACTGCCAAGTTATCTTCTGAAGTGGCTGCACCATTTTTGTGTTCCTACCAGGAGTAAGTGAGAGTTCCTGTTGTTCCACACCCTCACCAGCATTCGGTGTTGTCATTGTTTGGGATTGAGTTACTACTGACAGTTGTGAAGTGGATTTAATTTTTTTCAAAGCATTTTTTATTTTGGAATAATTTCAGACTTAGAGAAAAGTTGCAAAGATAATAAAAGTTGCAAAGACTTCCTACATAAACCTTACTCAGTGTCTCCCAATGTTAACACCTTAAATTACCAGGTTATCAAAATGAAAATGCCATCATTGATACATTGATAGTAAGCAAACCCTGAACTTTACTCAGATTTATCAGTCTTTCCACTAAGGTCACCCTTTTGTTCCAGGATCCCATACAGGACACTACATTGCATTCAGTCCCATTAATGTCCTCTAGTCAATGACAGTTTCTCAGTTTTTTATAGTTATCTATAACCCTGACAGCTTTGAGGGGCACCAGTCAGACATTTTGTACAATTCCCCTCAATTTGGGTTTATCTGATGTTTACTTGGGGTTAGACTAAGGTTATGGGTTTTTGGAAAGAATATCAGAGAGATGAAGTCTCCTCATTACATTGTCCAATGGGGTACATGCAATGAACATAACTTTTTTTATTTTTTTGATTTTTAGGGCTGCACATGTGGCATATGAAGGTTCCCAGGCTAGGGGTCAAATTGGAGCTGCAGTCCCTGGCCTGCACCACAGCCACAGCAACACAGGATCCGAGAAGCATCTAGAACCTACACTACAGCTTATGGCAACACTGGATCCTAAACCCACTGAGTGAGGCCAGGGATTGAATTTTCATCCTCATGGGTACTAGTTGGGTTCGTTACCACTAAGCCACGATGGCAACTCCCTGATCTTTTGATTAAAGTAGTATTTGCCAGATTTCTTCACTATAAAGTTACTAATACTCCCTTTTATATTCTGTTCTCTAGAAGGGAGTCAGTAAGACCAGTGCATACTTGAGGGTAGGAATTTATGTGGGCATGGATTCCTGTATATTTATTTTATACTTTGGACTTTGTTGCTAAAATGGTTTCAGCTTTGACCACTGGAGGTTTGTTCAGGATAGCTCCCCTGTCTACTTGATATGTCTTCATCCTGTTGTTTTTTGAGCACTTCCTTTTTCTTTTTGGCAGTGCTGTGGCATACAAAAGTTCCTTGGTCAGGGCTCCAATCGGAGCCACAGCAATGACAATACTGAATCTTTAACCACTAGGCTACTAGGGAACTCCCTTGAGCACTGCCTTACTTTTTGACACTAAGATTCTCCAAGCTTATCTTGAGTCCTCCCTGTTTAAGCTATAGAGTCAGCCATTTCTTTAAGGAGTCCTGGTTCTTTGTACTGAGGAATATTATTTAGAAAGCAAGGTCCAGGTGCCAGTGTACTCACTATCACTGAGGTGTTACCGCAGTGACTTTTTTTTTTTTTAAACTGAAAGTATAACATGAAGAAGTACTATTTGAAAATTCAACTCAAATTTAAATACTTGAGAAAAGAAAGAAAATTGCCATTAATTGTTTTAAGGTCTTAGAAAAAAAATGTGCTATTCTCAATAATACTGTCCTTTGTTACCTTTATAAAAATAATTATTAAAAATGACAGAAACATCAGGAATAGTTGTAAATGCTCATGTATCCACTGAGTTTTATGCAATTTTATTAGTATAGTGTGGTAGTAGTTATTTTATTTCTTAGCTAAAATACTATGGTCTTTTGGTATAATTCTCTGTAGTTCCCTTTTTCATAAACTTCTTAATACCTTTCCTTAGTCTTTACATACTTACGTTAACTGCAGTGAAGTAACTCAGAATTCCCTTTGTGGCTCAGCAGGTTAAGAACCTGACTAGTATATATAAGGATGTGGATTTGATCCCTGGCTTGCTCAGTGGGTTAAGGATCTGGTGTTGCTACAAGCTGTGGTATAGTTTGCAGATGTGGTTTGGATTTGGGATTGCTGTGGCTGTGGTTTAGGCTGGCAGCTGGAGCTCAAATTCCCTGGGAACTTCTATATGTTGCAGGTGTGGCCCTAAAAAAAAATTAAAAAACCAACCAAACAAACAAACAAAAAATGAATTCATTCATTACTTGACATTTGGGAGTGGTAACGAAGGATGATTCCTATATACATTAAAAATATATCAAAAAGTGTGGCACAATTATAATTATATGGATATGCCTATCAATACCAGTCAAAACGGTGTATCATCAAAATGGTCTTATGTTTTGCAGAAAGAAAACTGTCCTGGGAATCAAGAAATATGTGTGTGTGCGTGTGTGTGTGTGTGTGTGTGTGTGTGTGTGTGTGTGTGTGTGTTTAATATGCTTAAGAAAAATAAAACAACTGAAGAAATATATAGGATGGGAAACTCAAATTTCCTGAAATCCCACTACTCAGAGATAACCACTTTTTGTCTCTTAGCCCATTCCAATGTCCATATTAGACCTCGTTTTATTATACACCCCTACACTGGATAATATACTAAGAGCATAAATATAAACATAAAAGCATATGTAACTTTACATGAATGAGACCACATGCTATTTGCCATTCTGCTATCTGCTTTATTATTGATAAGAGTGGAGATCTGTCCTTATCAATAAATGTGGATATACACATATACCAGCCATTCTAATATTCTATAATATCCCAAGGAACTGTTATGCTATAATTTATCTGTTAGCTTTCCTACTGATGGATATTTAACTTGCATCTGAAGTCTTGCTGTTATGAAATATATGGAGAAGAACATCCTTGTTGTCAGAGCATCGCCTTAGCATAAACTCTTAGAAGTAGGGATGACAGGGTAAAAGGATATGAACATTCTGATGGTGAATAAATATTGTTAAACTGTCCTTTGGAAAGGCTGATCAATGTGCACTCTCTTAAACATACTATTTGCCTAAAATATTATATTTGTTTTTGAGTTTAAAATACCATATGATTGAAGAGTTCTTACTTGTCTTGCATCAGAAATCTTTCCTCAGTTCTGGAATCTCCCACTCATAATCTGTTTGGGTGCTGATTTTATCCTATTCCCTCTAATCTCTTCTTCCAGAGCATAATTGGACATCTTAGACTCCTCTATCAATCTTTCATGTTTTTAATCTCTGTTTCATATTATCCATGACTTTGTCTTGCTGTGCTGCATTCTGGATAATTACTCAGCTCTATATTCAAATTACTCTTCTCTTTCAGCTGTGTCTAATCTCCTGCTTAATTTATTCCCAGAATTTTAAATTTTAATGATTATAGCTTTTATTTCTATAGGTTCTATTTTTTTCTTTCAAACATTTGCCCACTTTTAGCAGTCTCTCTCTTGTTACAGAAACTTCATATTATATATGCAATAATCCTAAGGTAGAAAGTTCCCAGAGTTCTAATTCTGTTGTTCTCTTTGTCTTTTCTTTTGTATTTATTTATTTATTTGTACCTTTATCGTCCTGATGACTCTGATGACTCTTTTCTGTAGTAGTTCCTTTCTTGATGGATTCTGTTATTTTGTATGGTGAACTAATGTTTGGTATGGATTTTTCTGTGCAACTCCTGTAAAGCCTGGGTTCGGTGTGCATTTCTTCAGAGGAATTTGTGTCTGATTCTGCCAGGTACTCCACACTACCAGTTTACTTAACGTGGAACTACTGGAAATTAATTTACTTCGTTGGGATCTCTAGGACCTTATTGATAATGCAGTTTCAACTCCAAAGTTATTTAAGGGAAACTCTGTGTGTTTGAATTCCAGGGTAATGTGTCTTGTTTTCTACTCAGAGCCTGAGCCAAGACAAATAAGTTTCTTGTCTCCTTTTGCTGGTGAGCAAATTTTCTTAGATTATCATTTCAGAAATTATAGCCCTCCAAGAACGCAGGTTTATAGAGAGGCCTCAGAGACTACTCTGCATTCAATAAAGTTCCAAATCGTTGTTTTCTGTCCTAAATGGTCATTCAAACATAGTATTTTGGTCATGTTTAGCAAATTCCTATCAACCAATTTTCTTTCCATTTGTTTCCCTAGAGATAATATTTTACTTCCTTATGAGTTCAGTAACAAAATTTAAGGGATATTTTTGCTTGTCTGTTTTAGGTTTTTATTACAGCATTTTTAGTCGTATGTTTTCAGATATTTTTCAGACTACCTAAGGTTGCAAGAAATTCCGGATGCACAGTTAAGTGTGGATTTCAGATAAATAAGAAATACTCTTTTAGTGCATGGGCCATACTTAATACTAAGAGTATTCCTTGTATATTGGAAATTAAATTCTATTGGGTATTCTATATTTTTATTTGCTATATCTGGCAACTCTAGAATCTAATCCATCATATTCTTGGACATGGAAGTCAGGGTTATATTTTAAATACAATTTTGAGAAATCAGACATGGGTGACACATTTACTGAGTCATTACACACTGGAGAATATAATTTGTTTCAAATTTATCAATTTGACTGATGTGTTTAGTTTTAACCTGAAAATTCTATAGACAATGTTCCGCTGTCTTCACAGCTTTCTTTAAACACTTTCTTTATCCCTGCAGTTTGATAACTTAAAGACGTATATTGATATTGGCCATTCCTTATAAACATGTTCGAAAACAAACTGAGCTTTTTTGATCTATTAGCTCTAAGGGTTTTTTCACTCCAGGAGAATTTTCTTTAAATTTTTGTTAGTTTCATTTATTCTGTCCATCCCCTGACCCCACCCAGTATATAATAACGACATAATGTTAGCTTTCCATTTTTCTTCACATCTACATCATTAGTCTTTTTCTTCCTTCCTTCCTTCCTTCCTTCCTCTCTCTCTCCTTCCTTCCTTCCTTCCTTCTTTCCTTCCTTCCTTCCTTTTTGGCAGCACCCACCACGTGTGGAAGTTCCCAGGTCAGAGACTGAATCTGAGCCGCAGCGATGACAATGTCAAGTCCTTAACTACCAGTCCACCAGGAAACTCCTACTTCAGTATTTTAAACTGCTTGACTTGTTATGACCTTATTTTGATTAACTTTTCACAATCCTGTCCTCAGTCCTATCTCGGTTTTCTACATTGCTGTATCTCTTCTTTGATTTTTTTTAAATACATTTTTTCTTGTGTTATTATTTTCCTCTCGATTTCTTCCTGTTGTTCCACCAGATTCTTTTTCACTGTATTCTTTCCCTTATCCTATATTTGATCTATTTCATAACGTCCAAGTTCTTTTCACTTTCCTTGAGTTTGCAAAGCAGTTGCAAAATTTTTATACTACTTTTGAACTGCATATTCTTCCAGCGTATCATCTCTATCTGAATTTTTTATGCTGTAATTCTTTGCTTCCTTTTTTTTTCCTTTTTGGTGGGGCAAAAATTTACTTGATAGCTCTCATTTTTGAATGAGATCATTTAATCTAACCCTCCCTCATTCCAAAATAGTGTGATTGTATTCACCATGCTTTTTCTTTTTTGAATGCCTAGGCACTCGGTAGATTCTTTGTTAGCACAAATGCAGTGGACCTTTGCCAATGCTCAGTATTATTTGTTTTGTATCTCAGATATCAGAGGGCATGGGAGGAATAGTAAGGGAATTCTGTTTTTGATAGTCCTTCCTTCTTTCTCCTCATATATTAGTAGAGTTTGGAGATGGGTAAGTATTCTGGGCTCCACTTTGTTTTCCTTTGCAATTTGATATTTTCCTGTGTGGTCCATTTAGTGTGACAACACATTTTTTCCCTATGCCTCCCTGATTTTGTTAGTTGTTATTTGATGCTTTTGATCAAGCCAATTGCTCAATAGAGATTATTCCCTATTTCATTCCTTCTCTCCTCTTGGACCCAGAACAGAAATGACCAAACTCAGTGGCTCTTCAGAAATGGGTTCCAGTTTATTTTACTGAAATAATAAGAGGCAGGTACTCCTAAAGGGAAAAGTCAATATATTTTTATTTGTCCTATTTTTACCCCTGATTTTTATCTCTCTAAATTTAGGACAAAATTGGAAGGATTATCAGTGAGGTTTTTTTTTAAGAAACAATTTAATTTGCATATATCCCCTCTCATTACACTACTCTCTAGAAGAGGAATTCTATGTAGATCCCGATCATCTTATTCTGCACTGACTTAAAATGTTCTGTATTTGGATAACGCATTTTTATCCTTCCCTAGTTAGAACACTGATCATACTTTTTTGTTTGTTTGTTTTTGCTTCTTTTGTTAAATTTTGGTAAGTTATACAGAAAGAAATTTTGTGAAATTATCCTTATGTTACTTGCCATCTTTCTTCTAGTGGCCCATTTTTTTAAAAAAACAAAAAACTATATCCTTAGAAGAGTCATTTTATTTCTTTAGGCCTCAGCTTGCAAAATGAACTGGTAGCCAACTGATATACGGGGTCCTGCCCATTTTCCATGGTGGCATGAATCATTACAGTATGTTCATTATCATGTCAACATATAGAAAGAGTTGAACAATAAACCTAGTACACTCCACCTTAAATATTCCATAAGCAAGGACTGATTTACTCCATAATTAGTATTCCTATGTATGATTTTGAGCTTCCTTGCCTCAGAATTGGCCTTGGTTATGTGCACAGACTGTTATTCTGCAGTAACAGGAGGAAGGCAGATGTAAATAGAATATTAAGTGTGGAGGAGGAAGATGTGGCAATTTTCCTCTGATTGCTTCCATTATCTCTGTGAATTAAGGTCATCATCAGAGAGTCAAAAGGAAGGAGAAATTGTTGGAGGTCTGGGATGAGAGGAGAAATTGTGAACCAATCATCAAGGAGTTGTCTGAGAGTGAATGGATTAGAGAATATAATAAGATTGCTGGGTTAACACAAAGCGCACAGTTAGGGTAATGCTCACAGATTTAATGTATAACAGTCAGCATGACTGTGGTTTTCCTTTAGCTATGTTTGGGTGCCTGGACACCCAAACAGCGGGCAGTGAACTGGATTAAACCAGGGTTGGGGTTTTATAGGGTAGCTGTAATGGAGGAAGGGGGAAAAGAACAAAGAAGATGAGAGTAAACACATGGAGTAATCATAAAGATGGGCCATAACAACTATCCAGGGATAAAAGGCAAGGTAACAGGAAACTATGAAGGGAAGACAAGGAGGGACTAAGAATAATTGAGATGTAGGATTAATGATTATGGATCCCAGTGGAAAGAGAGAGGGTCAGATGCTTGAAATGAGACTACAGAGATTTTGCTGTTATTGGTAAAATGACAAGGCTACATGTATATAAAACTATGAGATTTACTGTCTGTGGATGAAGAAGAGTAGGTAGATATTGGAAGGACTACCTTGTCTACCTTGAAGAACATTGTCACCAAGACTTGACAGAGAACCTGGAGTTAAAATATGTAAAGGATGAGGGGAAATTGTCTGAGAGTCTGTCAATGACTAAAATAAGAAATTCTCTGTAGATCACTGGAACAGAATAGAGAGCCTAGAAGTAAAGCCATGCATCTATGCTCAATTGATCTATGACAAAGGAGGCAAGAATATACAATGGAGAAAAGACGTTCTTTTCAATACGTGGTGTTGGGAAAGTTGGACAGTTGCATGTAAATCAATGAAATTAGAATATTCCCTCATACCGTATATAAAAATAAACTCAAAATGGTTTAAGGATCTAAATGTAAGCATGGCATCATAAAACTCCTAAAAGAGAACATAGGTGAAACATTCTTTGATACACATCATAGCCATATTTTCTTAGCTCAATCTCCCAAAGTGAAAGAAATCAAAGCAAAAATAAACATATGGGATCTAATCAAACTTAAAACTGTTTGCACAGAAAAAAACAACAACAAAAAACAAAGCTTTCAGCAAAATAAAAGCACAACCTATGGAATGGGAGAAAATATTTACAAATACAATTGACAAGGGCTTAATTTCCAAAATACACAAATAGCTCATAGAACTCAATAACAAAAACCAAATAATCCAATCAAAAAGTGAGCAGAAGATCTAAATAGACATTTCTCCAAAGAAGACTTACAGAGAGCCAATAGGCACATGACAAGATGCTCAACATTGCTAATTATTAGAGAAATATATTTCAAAACTATAATGAGATATCTCACACTGGTCAGAAAGGCTACATCAAAAAGTCTATAAATAATAAATGCTGGAGAGGGTGTGGCGAAAAAGGAATCCTCATACTCAGTTGGTAGGAATGTAGATTGATGCAGCCACTATGGAAAACAGTATGGAGTTTCCTTAAAAAACTAAAAAAAGAACTACTGTCTGATCCAGCAATGCCACTCCTGTGTATGTATTCAGAAAAAAATGAGAACTGTCACTTGAAGAGATGCATGCACCTCAGTGTTCATAGTAGCACTATTTCCAATAGTCAAGACGTGGAAACAACCCAAATGCACATCAACAGATGATTGGATTAATAAGATGTGTTTGTGTGTGATATATACAGTAGAATATTACTCAGCCATTATAAAGAATGAAATAGTGTCATTTGCAGCAAAATGGATGGACCTAGAGAATGTTAACGCTTAGTGAACTAAGTCAGCCAGAGAAAGACAAACACTGTATGATACAATTTATATGTGGAATCTAAAAAATAATGCAAATGAATCTACATACAAAACAAACAGACTCACAGACATAGAAGACAAATTATGGTTACAAAAGAGGAGGGGGAGAGGGGAAGACAAATTAGGAGTATAGGATTAATAGATTCAAACTATTATAGATAAAATAGATAAGCAACAAAGATTTAGTATATATATCCTGAAGTCAAAATATTCTTAATGAACATCAAGGAAAACCTAGATCTTAAGTTGGGCTCTATTTCCATCTCTACAAACTGGCGTACGAGCTGCTGGCAGAAAATATCAATGCTCTGCTCAGAAATCCCTTTACTGTTTCTGTTTCTGTGCACTTATCTCCCTTTATGTAATATCCACATTATCTTGGGCTACTGGAGTCACTTGGCCCACAAAAAGCAGAGAGTCTTGGAGTTTCCCACCAACTATGTAGTCCAGGGGTGGGGAAATCCAGTTCCCTTGCCTTGGTTGGGACAACTCTGCTGTGGCATAATGTGTATTCCAGAGTTCCCTTAAGGCTGGATCATGCCAGACTTCCTTTGTTTTCTGTCTTGCACTTTGCTCATAGATCAATTGTATGTAAATTTTTACCTCAGGGTCTGATTCTAAGACACCTCAATGTGTGTGCAAGTGTCAGTCACTGGTAGAAAGGCTCCAATAAGAATATAGAACCATGATAAGAGAAGTTTTTCTTTTTCCTAATTAATTTTTAGGTCTTTTTTTTTTTTTTTAAGGGCCACCTCCATGGAGAAGTTCCCAGGCTAGGGGTTGAAACGGAACTGCAGCTGCAGGCTATAACTCAGGGCAAAGCCAGATCCTTAACTCACTGAGGGGGGGGCAGGGATCAAACCCACATCCTCATGAATACTAGTTGGGTTCGTTACCGCTGACCCACAATGGGAATTCCACTTTTGCTTAATTTCAGTTGGCTCCAGAGAGAACAGAGAGAGCCTGACTGCAATGCAATTTCACAGACTCTCATTATCAAAAATTCAGTTTTGAGTGTATTCCCCCAGAATATACAATGTTTTAAAGCTTCAAATTTGTAAAAACTTATGGTATTCCAGATTTTCACTTTTTAAAATAAAGAGTTATTTCCTTTTTTTTTTTTTTATTATTTCTTTACATTATACCCAGCTGTACAGCATCGTGACAGGGTTACACATCACAAGTGGTTAGACATAGTTCCCAGTGCTATACAGTGGTACCTTCTTGCTTTTCCAGCCCAGAGGCAACAATCTACAGCTATTAACCCAGACCCCCCTACCATCCCATTCCCTCCCCCCACCCTTTTGGCAACCACAAGTCTGTTCTCCAAGTCCTTGATTTTCTTTTCTGCATAAAGGTTCATTTGTGCAGTATGTTAGATTCCAGTTATTAGTGATATCAAAGAGTTATTTCTTAAATACTCAAATTCTATGTACCAAATCAGTGCTTGCAACATTATTCTTTCCCACAGTATATTATATTCACTGTGGGAGATTGGTTGCCTGAGTTTTAGGAAAACATACTGCTGTTGCAGGATATCCAACTTAGAAATTACTGATAGTGCCTTCAAAGTTTAATTTGTGTCATGAATATTTTCTTAGTTTAAAAAGAAACAACCAAAAAAACCCTGTGACTAATAATTTACTGAAATAACACAACCACATATGCTGATTTTAATGTGTGATTATATGGAATTAAAAAACTAAGTGCTTTCTAATCTACTATTTATATAGAAGAAAGAAGGTTTTTCAGTTTAAGTTTTATGTTCTTAGTCTCATTATTTGTATAAATATGAGATGCCACTATCTTATTAATTCAGCATTACACTATTCATGGACAACTAATCATTTCATTTTATAAAGTTGACTTATAGGTCAATATCAGTGGTCCAAAAGTAAGAAGCTTTAAATCAGATTTTGGTGAGATTTTTCAAAGACGAATAATTTTGTATAGTCAAAAAAGCAATAATTATGAGACATGGAATCTCTTAAAGGAATTTTCCTTATTGTAATCATAGATTAGAAAACTGTAAGTGTTAGTGCTGTGATGAGAGTGAAATCTTTGGCCTGGGAACTTCAGCATGCTGTGGGTACAGCAAAAAAATAAAAATAAAAAAAGGAAAAGAAAACTATAAAAGTTGTTGACATTTATGTATCTATTATTTATATGTATCATATATGTATTAAAATGGTAATCCATCCATGATTTTGATGTCTTTTCCGTAGACCATTGCTACGGAATTGTCTGGTAACCTGGCATAAATTGATGAGTTTAGGTTCTTTTTTTTTTTTTTTTTTTTT
>PVHT020001750.1:2585290-2609151 GCA_004024745.2 Catagonus wagneri
CTGTATGTCTATTTTGGTACCAGTACCATGCTGTCTTGATTACTGTGGCCCTGTAATATTGCCTGAAGTCTGGGAGAGTTATGCCTCCTGCTTGGTTTTTGTTCCTCAGGATTGCTTTGGCAATTCTGGGTCTTTTGTAGTTCCATATAAATTTTTGGATAGTTTGTTCCAGTTCTGTGAAGAATGTCATGGGTAATTTAAATTGATGAGTTTAGATAAATAATCTGTAATAGGAATAGTTGCTTTAATTAAATAATATAACTTGGAAATCATTTAGTTACTCAATATCTTTAAGAGCTGGATTCTTACATACTGCTTTCTTTGACACACAATGTACATTTGAAATTCATAGTGGACAAAAATTAATGGGTAAATAATAAGTGGTTCACCCAAATTTTATCATCTGGTGAGTTGCTGAGGACACTGGGTCTAAGAATTCTCAAGTTAATAGTTAAGTGGTTAAGAAAGTCTTAGGGAGCTTTAAATAAAATGCCTTTTATAAGTGGTATAAAAATTATACTCGTTAATTTCACTAGTGACTATCAGACTTTCAATAAAACATAGGAAGGTTTTCAACCTAAGACTCATGATGTTGAAAATATAATACAAATATAAGAAAAAAACACTGGCTTTTAGGATAAGATGAGTTAAAATCCAATTTTTTCTTTTTTCTTTTTCTTTCTTTTTTATTTTTAGGGCCGCAGCTGCTGGCATATGAAAGTTCCTGGGCTAGGAAATTGAATCAGAGCTCCAGCTGCTGGCCTACATCACAGCCACAACAAAACTGGATCCAAGCCCCATCTGTGACCTATGGGGAGGCTTGTGGCAATGCTGGATCCTTAACACACTAAGCGAGGCCAGGGATCAGACCTGTATCATTCCAGAAACTATGTCAGGTTCTTAATCCCCTGAGCCACAGTGGGAAATCCCTAATTTTTTCTATTGTCAAGTGACCTTGGACCACCTAGTTAAACATCCTTCTAAGTCTAATTTTGATACTGAAAAGGGGATTAAAATATCTTCTGTGAAGGGTGATTGTGAGGACTATGTGAGCTAAATGAATGGAAAATGCCAGATTTATAACTGGCTCTCAATAAATGATAGTTGTTGTTAGTGGTAGAAAATCCTTCAGATTAGACAATTACTTATGGGTTGAATTACTCTTGATTCATAGTGATACTAATCAAACTGGGATGTTTGATAGGGATTTATGGATTGTTCACATGGCCTTAGATACAGTTGGCTTCTTTTGTCATCATCCATAAAATACAAATCAATAGTCATTTCTCAGTGCCTCTTCTGTGTGTAATACTGTCTAGGCACCAACAGAATTTAAGAGATTCTTATCCCCAGATAGTTTACAAGCAAGCAGGGCAACAGATGAGACTACAGCATCTATAATATAAGCCAAAGTACGATAAGTACTCATGTTTTTAAATAAATGGTTGTTCTCTGTTTTAAGAGGGATAAAGGAGGGAAATGAAGGAAAGAAGCAATCACTACCATCCGCCATTTTTTCTTTTTTTCCCTGGCTATGGCCAGGGATTGAACCTGTGCCATAGCAGCAACCTGAGCTATAGCAGTGACAATACCAGGTCCTCAACCCACTGGGCCACCAGGGAACTCCAACTACTACCATCTTTAATTATGATGATAATACAGATGAGAAATGGAAATTCTGACTGTACAGCTGACAATGGAAGAGGCAGAATTCAAATCCTGTCTGTTCAATCCTCAAGCTGACGCTTTCAACTTCTGTACTAAACACTGTACACTGTCTTAGATGCTGTAGTTTTCATATTGTATATCATGATTAACGCTGGTTTTCTTGAGATGGAATGGGTAGACTTTATCATTGTTGGGCTGCTTGAGTTTTCTTCTACAGTTATGATTTGATGGTAATCCTAACACTGAATTTCTATCAGTTTCTGACTTGAAAAGCCAGCCTAGAAAGAATGACTGAATAGTAAATGAAGTCATGCTGTCAGGACCGTGTTGCAAGAATTACTTCCTGTTTACAGAATCACTTTATTGGCAGTAGTTGCCTTTCCCCACTGCCAGGCCACATTTTATTAAGGCATTTCAATATGTTTCCTGTTTTAATTAGCTATGCAAATGGTACACCCCCTTACGGAGCAGATACTACTGAGAACTAAGGCCATTGGGAAGCAAATTCCCAGATCTGCAATTAAGTAATGAGATTATCTTGGACAAACTTTTTCATATTTCTGTGGTTTTCTTTATCTCCTTGGCAATTTGGGAATAGATAATATTGCCTATACAGTTCTGTCATTTAATTCCTTTCTATTTGGCATCATAATTATTTACATACTAATTTTATTTGCCTTACCAATGTAAACTACTTCAAGACAGCAGCTATAGTAGTTAACTTGCACATGACCAATAATTATTGGAGGAATTATCCATAAAACTAAAATATTTCCTATGAATGTTTACATGTTTAATGCTCAACAAAAACAGCAGTACTGGATTATAATTCAGTACAGTCATGAAAGCTTTGAGGAGAAAACACTTTTTAGCTTTTAAGCTCCTTGAAAGCAAAAGCTATGTACAAATACAATTTTTTATGCTCAGAAAAGAGTGAAATATACCAGACAGTGTTTAATTAGTGCTTTTGAGTCAATAGGAAAATGAGAATCATTCATTATACAATCAGCATTTAAAAAAATCCAAACTATAAACCTACTATGCCATTTGGCACCCTACCCTCTTTTTCCTTCTCTCTGGGAACTGGAAGAGTCCCTAGAATGACCTCTTTGGATGCTGAGCTTTATCTATGGCACTTTAGTGTGAAATCTTTTTCTCCTTCTGAGAGCTGGAGGGAGCTTCCTGAATGATTGATGGGTGAGGTGTCCCCTGGACACACTGGTGCAAACACCATGCAACCACTGATTGATGTGCTCGCTCTTTCACGAACACATTCATTTTCTCTTTTCTAACTCACACAATTTATTCATCCCATGATGCATTTATGCATCCATTATCACTGTCTTTCAATTTTTAAGCAGGTGAAAAGATGAAAAGTTAACACTTATAAGGCTATAAGGCTTATAAGGCAAGTCTATCTTAGGTAAAATACCTGATCTTCATATATATCCGGGAGAATAATTCCTCAAGGGTTTCTTTTACTCTGATTAATCACACATTTAAAACAACTTTGGAATTATGAAAGAAGCCACATGGGAAGGGGGAGGGAAGTTACAGCTTCTACTACATACTTGGACTGCGTCAGCTATTAATACCGAGGCTACAACAGGGGTCAGGAGACCACAGTTCTAGTTAGGATCCTATCAGCCTGTGAGCTTGGAAAAGTAAATTAAACTTCTTGGAGCTCGTCTTCCTTGTGTGTAAAATGTGAGGACTGAGATAAATGTTCCATCTAGCTATAGTGCTCTATGATTCCTTAACTGCCACCGACAGGTAGTAACATCGTGGAGAAATCTGACACTCATGAGAAATTTAGACCAAGGTCAGCACACATTTGGGGGGAGGCTAATCATCTTACACATTGTTACTGTGATTTGAATATGACCAACATGCCCACTAGGGAATAATATAGATGACTGATGAAATAATCTTTCATATAACTCAAGATTCTATAAAACCAGGGGGGGAAACTCTCCAATCCACACATAGTTTAGGGGCAAAGATTAAGCTTAATGAATATTTCTGGGTCGCTGTTTACAATGGGAAAGAAGAAAAAATATGAGGGAAAGTAGAAATTCAGTTTAAAAACTGGTTAGCTTTTGAGTTTACAAAGGAGAGAAAGCCTTATTTGATGCAAGAGAAGGTTGTTTTTATTTTCCGAGAAGACTTATTTCCATGTGGCTTATCACTTCCTTGAACTGCAGAACAGCTCTTTCAAATCAACCAAATCAACACATTTTAATTTTTCATGAAATTAAGCATTTTGAAATGTCTTAGGAGCTTCCCATAACAAAATAACTTACAGTTTTATCTATAAGAAATTACGATCACAGAAGAAGACTTAAGGAATATGATACAGGATGTTCTGAAGGAAACACTGAGAGGGTCTGAGAGTGAATAAGTTTCATTAAAGAGGTTAAAACATACTGGTGAACATTTATTTCTCCGATCATTAATTCAGATAATATTTAAGTGCTTAGGTGTTCATCCACTATCCTTACTGGATATTATGACACAGATTCAGATGATAATTTGTGTATTGCGATATCAGTTACCATGCTCTACCCATTTTCCTGTCAGAACCTCCCTTTTGAATAGTATTTTTTCTTCAAAGCTCTGCCCATCTTTCACTGAGCAATGGGATTAGTGCCAGACTGCAGTAAGCAATTTGTTCATCCTTGGAGGGCACATTTGCACTACCCCATGATACAGGCATTTAAACGATTTTATTCGTTCACCTGTGTTGAACATTAAGGGGGTAAATTTTCAGTCCAGGGATTTGGCTTTAAAACTCCAATTGATGTTAATGAGAATTGGTAATGAGCCCCTTCTTCTTAATTAGTGGCACCATACCTGTGACTGCAGGAGGCATGGCTCAGACATGGGGAGCTTAACGAGGTGATAACAAGGAGAAAATGTTTAAGCCTGGATTTTGGCCTGGTCCATACTTTACTATGCAAACATACTTTAGGAGCCGATGCTTTAAAGTAAATTTATTACCTGGCTTTATGGTTGCGTAGACCTTCCCTAAGAGCAATCTGTCTTTTCTATAAAAATACCCTTGTTCCATAGAAAAAAAGTTACACAGAAGCAGCTAAATCAAGGGAGCAAGAATATGATCAAGATTTTTCTCCTCTTGTTCATGGAGAGCAAATCTGATTTGAAAAAAACTATCTCTTGCTGTTCTGTTTGCCTCAATTAAGGAATACCACAGTTTACAAACCTGATTCCACAATGAGAGGCAAAATCCTTTTCTTTAGGTAAACTGAACCTCTAATTATCACTCAGGATACTACAGAGATGATTTAAGGAAATAGGAGGCTGATATTTATAGCACCTTTCCTTGAGTATTCTATGATCATTAGGGTATGTGGGTAAAAACACAAGTTTTGCTCTTGCTTTTTCTGTCTACTTGAGATGCTTCTTACTGCCTCAGCACATGACCTAATCCAGGAAGAATAAAATGATCACAGAATAATAAAATTTTCACTGCACCTAGCAAAGGACATAAAAGTTGGATTATTGATTTTGTTTGAATGATGTGCTGTAATTTCATACGCCAACAGAGTGGAGCACAAATCCTGGCCTGCCAGCTTTCATTACTGGAACTCACTTTCTTGCCACCAAGTAACTTCTACCAAGTCACAAAATAAATCTGGATTTCTTAACTCACTGAAAATGAATCTCTTTGGCCCCAAGCATTTAATAGCAACTTCAGGACTGTAGTAGATCTGCTTTGATGGGGAGAAGAGGGGAAATACCCAGATGCAGATCTCTTACTCTTTCTCTAGTTTGCAGTTATTCTCCTGCCAAAGATAAAATAACATGCATTGGATTTCTAAATCCTTACTGTCTCTCTTCACCCCCGTGACATATTTGTTTCTGGTTCTTTCAACTGGTTTCATTGTGCTAGTTTAAAAAAATATTAATAATAAAAGTAAAAAACTGCATCAAAACAAGAAGTAAAAACCAGGTAAAGGTCAAAGGGGCTAGGTTTGATCACTGCATATACTGTTTTGCATCAGCTGTCATACATTCATAGCCCCAAATCTGAAACCTAGGTTAACTGTATAACAGTTAAATTCACAGATTTTTTTAAAGGGGAAATATATGTATGACAGTAAAAAAATCAAAGATAAGTAGTGCAAAGGACATAACACATCAGTTTGTCCATGATACAATCCTTATGTACAAAAAAAGACATTAGAAATCCATGCATAGCATATGCTGTACAAGTGACATACAATCTCTGACTTATTTCAATGGCAAGAGTTTTGGGACACAAACAATATATACCAAAAAAATTAGAATTTTATCCAATCAAAAGGAGTTTATATAATTCCCCAAAATTGTTATATAATTAAAGGGCAAGTAATTCATAAATTTTTATGCATTATCACTTTTCTTCCTTACTCTAGTAATACCTCTAATGAAAACATATCCAAAGCATCAGAATTAACAATGAATAAAGATAGCAAGTTTGTAAGACTACAGGAAACTGTAGAATTATATTATAAAATCCCAGGTCTTTGGGATATTTTATAATCACTCGAAGAAGGGGTTCATATCAGGACAAAGGTTAATGTAGTGGTTTTAACAAAT
Source organism: Catagonus wagneri (assembly GCA_004024745.2). Lineage (NCBI taxonomy): Eukaryota > Metazoa > Chordata > Mammalia > Artiodactyla > Tayassuidae > Catagonus > Catagonus wagneri. The sequence continues at coordinate 2,591,561 of PVHT020001750.1, forward strand.
TAGAATGATGCTCCTTTTACTGAACAATAAGATGGCCTATGTAAAAGCAGAGACCACAGTCTCTAAACTTAATCTTCGGGAAAGCAGCCTCTTGTGAAAAATATTCATTACTGTGGATGAAATTACTGCACTTCCTGGAGAAAACCTGGCATATTACAGGGAATTAGCAAAGGCTTGTGATTAGAGAACAATAATCTAGATTGAAAAAAGTGGAGTATTTAGGTTAAAAGAGGTTTGGGAGTGAGAGAAGTTTTCATGGTTACAGTCCCTTTGCAATGCCTAAATTCCTTTCCTAAAATAAAAAGAAATCTTAAACATACTTAAAGAGATGCATGGTATAAATCTTCATTTCTTTCAGTAACAAAGGCATGGATAAATTATTTTATGTAAAAACTATTTTACGTAAAATTCTTTAAGGTAGAGTGAATAATTATTAAAACTTTAAGACCTTCCACAGTCTTTATATTGGTTATTTTTTACTTCTTGCCTCTTTGCAAGACAGATTTGTATCCGTGGTACTGCTTAAATAGAGTGGAGAGTAGAAAGCAATATGTTGCCTCAATTTGGGCATTAAGAACAACTTTAAAAGTGGATATTAGTTCTGAATTTGGAGCCAATAATGTCTTTTCTGCTGTTATTTAAGTGTGTGATGTGTTAGGGAATGAATACAACTGGCACAACATAAAATTAGATTAAAATACTTCTAAGCACGGCATTAGGTGATAGGAGGAGCAGTCCACCAACTTCTGATAAAAATGTATACGATATAACCTAATGGATTGACATCACCAGCAGACTAGAGCTTTCTGTGTCTTCAAACAGAAGGCCATGCCAATGAGGAGTCCCATCACAGGGATGAGAGGCTTACTGTTAAAATAGATGACTTAAGATGTCAGTTTTTTTGATAGTTAATGAACACCAAACTATGAGTTTGGGTTTATTTTGTCACTAATGTTCATGTCACATGGCAGCTCAAATTTATGCTGCATACCAATATAATCTCAAGGTTTTGAATGTACAAGAAACACATTATGCAAAAGTTCTTATATGGTATTTTATAACAAATATTGCTGAACATTTTTGCATTTCTCTTTAGAATACAATTAGAGTAACAGTGTTTCAAGTATCATAAACTAAACCTTTCATTAAGTACCATGTATCATTTGCAGATTAATCTGAAAATACAAACAGGATTTTAGGATGAGAAAGGAGAGAGTGGAGGAAAGCATTGAAATAATACACACAATAAAAATATTAGAACTGCTTTAGCTGAGTCATGTGCAAAATTTTGTGATCACACAGATCAAGAAACAATTTTTCACTATGATTTTGAACTTTGCATATGGCATTTTTACATGTGTGTTCCCACATATTTCTGGTAAGACACTTAGTGAGTTAGTCATTTTTGATTTATGTTACCAGTAGTTTTCATGAGTTGTATCAAGCAATCCATACATATATTCACTTAATAATCCTTCTTGAGAAGAAGATCACTGTTATGAAGTTGATGACAGGCTATGGACACATAGGAAGTTGCTTTTTGAAAACCGATTTTGGAAGATAGTGTCCCTTTTATTTTTTAAATAATTCAAAGAATTTATTATGTTTACAGTTTTACAACTATCATCACAACCTAATTTTAGGTTCTATCCCAAATCCCCAGTCTCTATTTATTTATAAAACTAAATGAAATCAAACTCAACCTCCCAAACTAGACATACCAGCCTTATTCTTGGTTTCTCCATTTTGTCTCCCTCTTCTCCCAATTCTTCAGTCATGGATTCTGTCAATTCTACTTCAGAAATATCTCTTTAATCTGCCAATTTCTTCTCAATTCCCATTGCCTCTGCCTCAGTCCAGACTCCCACCATGTTTTCCTGCCTCTCTTCTCTCAAGTCCTCCCAGCCCCAGCTGCCAGATTTTCTTTCTAAACAAGGCCTGTCATGTCACTTACCATCTCTAGCTGAGTCTAGACTCAAAATTTCCAGCTCCAACCCAATGCCTTGTGCACACATAGGTATACCCAGTAACCAAAGCAAATGAAACTATGGCATTAGTCTCAACAGTAATACTAACGATATTACAATTAATATATAATACCAATAGCAGTTGTATAACGTGATATGACAGACACTGTTCTAACAGCTCTACATAAAATATTATCTTAGTTAATCCTCAAGCCAATAGGTACTATTATTAGCTAAATTTATAGAAGAGGAAATTAAAGCATAGAGAAATTAAAGTATTTGCTCAAGGACATTCAAGCATCCCCAGATTTCCATGAATCCCCAAATTTCATTGGTTCTAAAAGAAATCAACATATAAACACACAAACAAAGGTTTTGTATTCAGATTATTTTTGGAAATTCTGTGTTAAGTAGGGATAAATAAGATTCTTTATTGCAGACTTTATACAGTCTTTACTCTGCCAACAAGCTTTTTGATAACGTGAAATTCCATTAAGGGTGTATATGCCCAGATTCTTTAGACACAGAACCTTCTGGTGGCCAAGAGTCTTGTGGAAATAGTCATCCATGAAACATACTTTGAAAAATGCTGCTGGAGGGTTATTTAAGGTGACAAAATAAAATCTGTTATCAATTAATACTTGCACGCCTCTTTCTTTTCCTCTCCTCCCTCCAGTCCTGAGCTAGGTCACAAGTTCTATGGTTCTGCCTAAGGGTAGAGGTAAACAAATAAAGTGTCAAAGACAGCAGTTAATTTTCTCTCTTTCTTCTTTTCTTGGGATTGACAGATGCTTTAATTACATATTAAGAAATATATACTCTTCACAATTTTTTAATTTAAAACTGATGCCACATACAGTTCTTAAATTATAGTATAAAGGTTTTTATGTTATAGTTAGAAAACTTCAGCAACTTTTTACGTCCAGTTGAAAAATGTATATTACAATTACATTGGTCTTCAGTTGAGCTTTTATGTGTTTCTAAAGGCAGCAAGCAGGATGTGTACGGGGTTAGGAATAAAGAGACGTGGGTATGCAACAACTAGCTGTGAGATCCTTAATATATGCCTCAGTTTCTTTATCTGTATTTTAAGGATTTCTGAGTTGCAATCTCTCAATCTACCACCAAATTCTAAAATTCAAACACATGCAAATCATTCCTCCAAATTCACTGTAGCATAGAACAGAAAAATATTAACTAAATATCTAAACTACATTGGTGGGAGTTCTTTCTCCATATTATAAAGAAACTTCTACCAAGGAAATTAAATATAAATAGTAGGTTGTGGAAAGCATCATCAAAAGGAGTGAAGAACAGGAGGTAAAAGGAATAAAATTTTTACTGCTTCCTTGGTAAAGACAATTTTTTAGGCTAGAGAAATGGCAGATTCTTATATTCTGGTGTACAGGAACTATATGAATAAAACATGGCTGTGCAAATGAACTCGCAACCTTATTCCAAAGCACCATTCGGGAATAATACGTTTAATGTCTCATCAACTTCCCCAGAAAAGTGAGAGTAAACCTGTGCACACAGACAAAACAACCATAACAAAAACCAAGGTAGAAATAAATCTGCTATGGGGAACAGATTTGATCGACATTTGAAGGTTTTCAAAACTCTAAGTAATATGCTAGTCACTTAAAAATATTCCCACATTTCTGCTTTCTCCCATCATTCGATGCCTTAAGATTCATCTGTCAACTTTGATGCATCGTTTTAAGTACCCCTCCAAGCCTAAAAATCCAGACCACAGAAGAGCCCTCTTTGCTTTGAAACTATCTGATCAATCCATAGATCATTTACCTGCAAGGATTATTTGGTGAAGCTAAAGCAGCACATCAACAGCAGCATCTGAGGGCTGAGGCGGCAGAACGTCAACAACAAATTGTCATTGGCATTCCATTTATGAACCTTCAAACGGCATCAGATCTTTTCCATGGGAAACCAGATCAGGACAGACTAGAGCTGAATATTTCTTAACAAGCTAACCATCAAAAGAATTTACGTTTTGAATAAAAAGGCTATCATTTGTTGATTTGAATATCAAAGGGATCCACTGCAAACTCCCAGTCTAGAAAAACCTCCCTAAGCTACACTAGACAGGTGTTTAATAATCTATTATTAAGGCACTATTTTAGGTTATTCAGAATTATAAAAAATAGCTGTAACTGTGAAGCTGCAAATGGGACTGCACAAAGAAATGAATGCTATTAACATACTATTAACAATTCAAAAGAATGAGTTGACATACCAATCAAACTTGTTAATTGACTGTCAATGGCCTGTCCCTGAATATACAACATGACTGCATTATAGATTTCAAATGCTGACAGGAAGACAGTTCCATTTGCATTAACTTCATAAACTGATCAACAACCAAACTGCCACATACATTTATAATGGGAAGCTGAATCATTTCAATATTCATGGAGCTCTGTAATTGTAAATTAGGTACTGGCAAACAATACAATACTGTACATATTCTAAAATATCCTAAATTTCATTGACCTACTTTCATTCTGATTTTGAAAGACAGAAAAAAGTTTCATCTTGAAGTGATCATTACTTTAATTTACGGTTTGTGCCTTAAGCAAAATTTGTTTGTGCCCCAATTTGCAACTATTGTTTACAATTGCAATCTAGAAGCATCGATGTTCCAGAAAATAGAAGGTATACAAGGTGATGCAAAAGTGTTCCTGCCTTACTTGGAGTTTTTGAAAACAGACATATGAAACAAGACGGTATCATACCTCCCCAGGTGACAGCCAAATGATCCATTATGACAAGATATTTAGCAAATAAACATTAATATAATGAAAAGGAGGTTACATACTAGTCCTGTGTTGGAGCTTCCTTAAATCTACTTAAATAGACCTGCTGCTCTGAAACCATACGTCAAAATCTTCAATCATCCATCAGTGTGAGAATCAATACAGTACAAGTAAAGATAAATGAGGACTAAAGATTATGCCTACCAGAAGACTTCATGAGAAATGATCTGAAATTCAGTGGTTATCAGCATGAAAATATTCCTTTCAAATACTTCTATGACCTTTATAAGAATTAACAGGTTTTCCTTTTTTTTTGTCAAAGCTGTTTCCCAGAGATGTAAATGTTACCTTTGTCTCATATTTTTCTCTGATCATTGTTTTAACATCACTTCTTCAACCACTAGAATGTGTTCAAATTTTGTTGAGTAATCCTGGGGGATCTGAATGTGTCCTCTCAGTCTGGGATGTGCCCATTTACTCTCACCGGCTTCATTTAAACCTCTATTAAAATTTTTTGTTGACTTTTCAAGTTATTGCCTTTTGCTAATTAGTTAACCAAATAAGTTTATTAAAGTGAGGGTACTACTAACTGTCCAGTTCCTCTTATTGTTAATATCTTCTATTCTCATGATACATTTTCATAACTAGTGGACAAATATTGGTACATTACTATTAAGTCAAGTTCATGTTTGGGGGGGTATTTCCTTAGTTTTCACCTAAATGTTCTTTTCCTGTTGCAGGTTCTATCTAGGATATCACTTTTAGTCATTATGTGACTCCTCAGAGTCCTTTGACTGTGACAGCTCCTCAGACTTTCCTTGTTTTTGATGAGCTTGACAGTTTTGAGTAGTACTCCTCAGGTACTTTATAAACTGTCCTTTGATTTTTGAGTTTATCTGTTTTTTTCCTCATGATTTTTGCGAGGAAGATCACAGAAGGAAACTACCATTCTTATAAGTGATATGTTTTTATCTTTCAAGTTTCTTAGGACACTCAATGCTCTTAAAATATAACATTTTGTTTATTTAGAAATAAAAGCAATTTATAGAAGTCATCAGTAATCATCTACAAAAGCAGGCTGTGTGTTTAGAATAGAAAGGCCCCCATTACTAATCAGTAGTGTGGTAGACATCAAAATCTATATTCACTGTGGGATTTAGCCATGTCTGGGCATGTCTATATGGCTGGTAGTTTGGGTCCAATAGGGATCCAGTTGCAAAAGAGGGAGTCAGGAGGTAACAGATGGAAGTGGGAGGATATATATCTGATCTAAGGGAAAACAGGGGAGTTTACAAATTTGGTCCAGGGTCAGTGGGAAAGTTTGTGTGTATGGTGGGGTGAAGGGAAGGGATGGGATGGGGGAAAATGGAGGTAGTTGGTGATTTGAATCATATAATTTCTAAGTTTTAAGATAAGAAATATGCAAAAAGAGCATGAAGCAACATTAATAGAGTCTTGTTGATAGACATTAGAGGCAGAGGTGCCTGCTACTTCAGCACTGATAGAATGCTAGCAGTTTGGCAGTGATCTGGGAGAGTGTTAGTGACTTGGGAAAAGAACAGGTACCAATAGAATAAAATTTTGTGCCCTCACTTAGTGTCAGTAATGACATGAACAGGTATCACATGGCCTAAGACAACATCAGTATAGCAAACAAGGGAAAGAGGAGAAAAAATAGAAGTTCTATAAACAGTTAAGGGTATATGTTTTTCATGTTTATGTAAACTATTTCTTAGGAACATATAACAACTTTGGGAAAAAATTATAGGATGGGATTTTTCTCAGAGAGGGTAAAGAATTTAGTCAGAGATATACCAGATTAGTTGCTTAACTATAGACCTGAAAAACATAGGCTAGAGCCCAAAGGCCCTGGAAGATCACTTGCATTCTCGGCATTTTCATAACCACGAAATAGGCTTGAACGTACCTCAAAAGGTTGTTGCGAGACTGTGTAGATGTGGGAATAATCTGGAAAGTATAACGACTTCATAAGTAGATTATTTGGCTTATATGGAACTCAGGTTTAGGAAATGAGGATTTATGTAGGGATACAAGTGGCGTTATCAGAAAAATGCCTCATGAGTACAGGAACTAAAGCCTTGCTCTATAATGAAAGCAATTATAAGAGCCTCAGCAGCAGCTCTTCAGGAATCTCCTATTCATTCAAACAAAAGCGTAGTTATTTTCTTGGTCTCTGTTTTTTTTCGTGTGTGTACTTTCTCATTTCTCCTATAGTTACATTACTTCTACTGATTTATGTGTGTTATGTTTAGAACATCAGTGCAAGCAATAAAGGGAACTCTACCAAATGGCTCCTTAATCCACCATTCCAGAGAGCTTCTCTACCTGTTAGGTTCTGGTTTCTGATGGATTACAAGGTTAACTCTCCTATGGAACAAGATGCTTCCTCCAATATTATGAATGTTTTTTTGCATTCTACCTTAGCAGACCGATACTAGACAAACCCATATCTTTTGGGGCAGATATTATTCTTTCTGCTTTCTAGTTTTGTTCCAAGTCATCTGATAAGGCCATTGGATGACTGATGGAATGACTGTCCTTGAACCTTGGACAAAAAGCAACTGACAGTGTGAGAGGTGAGGGTGGGGAGCATACACAGTGCAGGAAGAAAACTGGAATTGTTTTCCTTTACAAAGGAGATGAACAGGACAGTTCCTCTTAGACAGGAACCAGGGACATGGCAGCATCCAGGAAGTCAAGACTAGTATAAGTCATAAAGAAGACACTTTGCTAGATATCAGCTGGCTATACAAATTCTAAGCCAATACTCTAATTTTTCATTATATAAATATATAGTGAAGTATATCATTAAATAACATGTCATTTTTCATTATATATCAACTTTTCACTTCACTTTTTAGTGAGAAAAACTAGTCTGGGTGTCTGTTAAAGGTCAGAAGGTTCTTTAGAACAGAGCTAGCCTTAGAGCTTAATGTGTCTTCTTCTAATCCATGCTGTCTCGGGAAGCTTAGAGATATGCTATGTAGGCTACTGTAGCAATAAACCTTTATCAAGGTAGAAATTCAACTTCTGTGAAACATGTGTACTCTTTTCTTGTGCCAATACTTGGATGTTTTTCTTTTTCATGGCATCACAAAGACTGTTTTCCCTAGTTGATGACATGCACACTTACAGTTCCTTTAGCTCCCAAATCCTTTTGCCTTCCCTTGTATTTCCTGCTCCTAGTATCCCACATTCCTCTTTTCCTTAAGATTCCTCCGACATGATCATCCCTCTGTCCCTTTCCCTTCTTAAAATCTATTAGGTATTGCTCTAATTTCTATCGTACCTTTGTAGAGGCAAGCTTAAGCCAATACTTTTTGTCCCACTTCTCTCAAAATCTATGTGGCAACTGACAGAAGAGAATTTTGGGCTTAACTATGAATTGTTCAAAGTGGAGATTTTGTTACAAATATAGCTATTTGTATATAATACGCAAGGATACCACACTTCCCATAAGGAGATGCTGTTTTGAGAGCATATATCATATAAAGAAAGGATACATTCCTATAATTAATGGTAGTATTTATTCACAAGTAATATAATATAGATAATAAGATCTCAAATACGAAGCACAGATTCTAGAGTTTGCTCTACAGCTCCCTTTTATATTTGCAATAGTGAACACACAGTTTCAAACAAGTTAGCTGATATATAGAAATAAGTGATATCATGATGTTTACTATGCAGATTGTAGTCAAAAGCCTTGAAACAAGAGCCTTCCCTCTTTCCACTCCAAAATAAAGCCACTAAGCAGCCAAGCTCTGTTCTAAAAGAGCTGGATGCTTAAGTTTATACAATCTGAGTATAGTTTTTAGATGTCTCTTCAAAACTCCCTCTACATTAGCTATGGTTACACTAAACTTCTTGTCTGTTTTTCTGCCCACAATAAGTTAGATGAAATAAGCAGGGAGGGAGTCACTAGGCTCAATCTCATGGATGATACTGAGAAATAACAGCAGGTCAACTAGTGGCCAGGGGGGAGATACAAGGACTATGTAAGGCAGATGCTCAGAAGCCCAAGCAGGGATAACTAGACCTCACTTGCCTTTGGGAGAATTACTGCTTTAGAGTAAAATAATATTCATCATGTGATCACAAATCTTTAAGAAGCAAAAAAGTCTTCAGTGTATTCTTTTTTTAAATGTAGGGTAAAGTGAAATATGTTTCTAAATGACTTTTTGCTCAAAATATTTAAATGTAATCTAAATAAGTAATAATAAGTAATGTTAGTACTCACTTATAATATATTTTTTTGAATTTAGGATAAATGAAGTGGTCTGTACAATGGTTCCTCAATTCACTTTTGCTTTAACAACATGCATTTTCCTTTATTTAACCGAGCTCCTTTTTCCCCCTTCCCTATCTCAAGGAGATTTCTTTTATAACAACTGGATTATCTCTGGTTCTCATTTTTTAGCCTTTGACTTCAGGCAATTCATTTGAGAAAGCCTCTCAAATCCAAGTATCTTTTTTGTTTGTTTGTTTCTGAATACACTGGGCCTAAGGACATCAACATGATCTGTAGAGCATTCTAACAAAATTGTTACTTAGCCATATTCATTATTTTTTCTGGAAGAATTCTAAGGCATTCTTTTCACTTTATATATTTTCTATACAGCATTTTAATACCTGCTCATCCTTACAGTTACTTACAGCTTAACTACTGATTTATAAAAAGAAATCTCAGAAATGAAAGCCCATATTCCATTAAATCATTTCCTCTTGGAAGTCATTTCTGTATAACTTCGTGCCCCAACTCCTAGCCAGATGAGTTAGGCTTTTTTTTTTTTTTCTTCTTCTTCTTTTTTCTTTAATGGGATGCCCCAGATACATTCCTTATGCAGCTTCTTTAGGCTTTTATAGAGAAACTTTATCCTTCCTGATGCAGCTCAGTGATAAAGCGTGCCTCTAAGCATGGTGCCCATAATCACAGCACTCTTTTTACTGTCACGCTGAACCAGAAACATTCAGCTAGTCTGAAATCCGGTATTACCGAGAAATCTTGTTGGCTTTAAGTATTTTTTTACCTACTTCCTTTCCAAGATCTTTTTTGCCCTGTCTTTAAGTTGAACTTAATTCTCTTTATGATGATTGTTTATTATGTTGACTATCTTTGGCAGATGCCACTGCATAATTTCTTTGTATTTAATAGTTCCAACATGATCATTAACGTAGTCACAGATATAGATTTAACTACTCCAAATTATTAGACATAAACTTTATATATATAAAATGGAAGGGCTTGGGTCAACTGATGTTTCAGGATGAAGTAGGAACATAAATCTAGAAAGTCAGTGGAAAAAGAAAACTTCTGCTTTAAATTATTTTACAGAAAAGAATGAAAATTTTAAGTTACAGTAACTCAAAACATGGATTGCAAATAGTTTTAACTGAATTTATTGCAGTGAAAGAGAGGTGATTACCATTATAAAGTAATACCAATATCATTATAAAGTGAATAGTATTATTATAAAAGGTGATACAATGTGGAGTCATATGATAAAGGGTCCTCTTGAGAACTACTGGGTATGGCCCTTGCACTTTTCTGTGCTCACTATCCTAGGAGTTTTGTACAATACAGCCAATAAATATATTAGAAAGACTATTTATAACTCAAGATTCTATGAGCCAATAAGTTTATATCCATTTGTACCATTTTTTAATTTCATTAAATATTTAAGTTAGATTTGTTATGACAGCCCCTTGCCAACTAAAGAATGTCATTTAACATCGAGCTCTATAAGAATTAGGTCACTAGCCACTTCAGATGCTGACTCAAACAAATCTTGAAAGGAATTCGGGATGAAGATGAGGAATGAGGCACTCTGTGCTCTGGGAAAAACTAGCAGAACAGGCCTTTAGACAGATAATTTTAGGAGGAAATCTTATGAACCCAGTTTTTGCATCTTTTCTTTCTTTTTTTAAAGTATAGTCGATTTACAATGTTTCTTCAATTTCTGCTGTACAGCAAAGTGATCCAATCACAGAGTTCCCTGTGCTGTAGAGCAGGGCCCCATTGCCCAGCCATTCCAAATATATCAGTTTCTTGCATCTTTTCTAAAGCATAAAATCATTATTGGAGACATCTGCTCCTTATGACTAGCAGCAACTTTCTACTGAGATGTGTGCTTGATTGCAAATACCTGCTTTGCCAAATCACACAGATATTGACCTCCACCTTACCTCTTTGGACAAATTCCTCAGAGTTATCTGACAGGCTGTCTCCCATTGTGTAGTCCTCAGTTAGTCCCCAAATAAAACTGAACTCACACCTCTCAGGTTGTGTAGTTTTTTTTTTTTTTTCCAGTCAATACCTTTTAAATTTCCTATTTTAAAAGTGATACCAAATATTTTCATGTAACCTCCAAAGTGCCTCAAATATAAGACAAACACATACCACATAAATTTCTAATTCTAATAATGATTTAGAATACATTTAATCAACATTACCTATTAATAGTAGTTTTGGAAAAATTAGACTAACAGAAAAAAAATCCCATCATTTTTCCTAACCCTTTAAAAATATTTTTTCTAAACGATTTTTTTAAAGAAACCTCAATGAATAGACATTTATGCAAGATTTTCTTTACTTACTAATTGTATAAATACCTACTTGTTTTCTTGGCAACCTCTGTAGAGAGATCTTACTTTCCAAGAGTCTGCCACTAGATAACTCTCATGCTTATGTCTTAAAGTAGAAAGCTAAAATGTGAAAACCAAACAAAATTTTGCCTTTACAAATAGTTAGAAAATTAAAATTTTGCCCTCAAATAAGGACTACCTCTTTAAAATATCTGAGCCTTGGGGAAATTCAGCTCAGTGTGGATAAGTAAGATCTCTATTTGATGTGGTAAAGAAAAAAAGACATGAAAACTTTCCAGTGAAGAGAGACATCATAATGGATTTGAATTCACTATTTTTGTAACTAAGATATTTTATTTAGTTTATCACACCAGCAAATAATAATACTCTATATATCACATTTTATCCAAAGATCTTTGACATTTTATAAACGCCTAGTGAGACTATGGTACCTGGGAATATTACAGGTATAAATTAACTCTAGAAAGATTCTTTCATAGTTTTTTCTTAATTCATAAGAGGATAATATCAAGAAAATATTTTAAATAGAACATAAAAATTGGTACAACCACTATGGGAAACAGTGTGGAGGTACCTCAGAAAACTGTACATAGAACTACCATATGACCCAGCAATCCCACTCTTGGGCCTATATTTGGACAAAACTTTCTTTGAAAAAGACACATGCACCCGCATGTTCATTGCAGCACTATTCACAATAGCCAAGGCCTGGAAACAACCTAAATGTCCATCAACAGATGACTGGATTAAGAAGATGTGATGTATACATACACAATACTACTCAGCCATAAAAAAGAACAAAATAATGCCATTTGCAGTAACAAGGATGGAACTAGAGCCTCTCATACTAAGTGAAGTAAGTCTGAAAGAGAAAGTCAAATACTATATGATTTCACATATCTGGAATCTAATATACGGCACAAATGAACCTTTCCACAGAGAAGAAAATCGTGGACATGAAGAACAGACTTGTGGTTGCCAAGGGGGAGGGGGAGGGAGTGGGATGGATTTGGAATATGGGGTTAATAGATGCAGACTATTGCCTTTGGAATGAATAAGCAATAAGATCCTGCTGTATAGCACTGGGAACTATATCTAGTCACTTATCATGGAGCATGATAATGTAAGAAAAAAGAATGTATACATGTATGGGTAACTGGTCACCTTGCTGTACAGTAGAAAATTGACAGAACACTGTAAACCAGCTATAATGGGAAAAATAAAAATCATTATAAAAAACTAAAAAAAAATGGAACATAAAAGTTTATAATTTTTTAACAAACTTTTTATCTATTCCATTCTGACTTTTCACTCATATGGATCAAGCCTCATTTTAAAACTCAGGATAAAAGGAAGGATACAAATATTAAAATAAGTCTTTCTTAAATGTTATAGTTTTCTTTTTTTCCTCCAGAACAAGGAGAAAAATCTATTTCAAGAACTTATGCAGTGTGTTTCTTGAATGCTTTATAAAAATCAAGAATAAAGTTTTGTTTGTTTTCTTCAGTATTATATGATCTTTAGAAATTAGATTTCATTTGACATTCATTTCACCTAAATTTCTCTTTTTTCTACTACAGGAAATACCACTCTTCTCTTTGAACATTTTCAAAGCTTTGCTCAAAATAGCATTTAAACTTTCTACTCTGACCTAATCCAGTACTTTAATATCTCTTTTATATTACCCTGTGGCCATACATAACCATAATAGAGACTCTCTTTTATTTTCAGGAAACAGGGGTATACAAGCATTGTGTCAAAAATAAAAAGGTTCACTATTTTTAATTTTATTTGCAGTTAATAAAGAAATTCCTTAAGTAGTTTCTGCATTTCCCAGTCACGCTGATGAACTTATCCACAGACTCAGTGGGTGGGAACAGAGCAATAGTCTTAAGGAGTGGCCTTTAAACAAGGTATCAGTTTAACAAAACACAGCACAACACACATATTCATTTGTACATGCATTCATTCAACAAACATTTACTGAGCTAGGTACTGAGAACATAGAGATAAATACAACATAGTCAGGACCATAATGGAACCCCAATACAGTGTCAGTACTGTGTGTGAAGTGTTCTGAGGGAATAAGGCAGAGTATCTAACTTTGCTGAGAGGCAGGGAAGACCTCCTTGATGAGGTTTTTGGCCTCCATTATCTGATTATGAATATAACATGAAAAGAAAGGTTTGGAGAATCTTCCTGGACATTCAGAAATGACTGAATGAAATTATATTGTACATCAATGCTAATAATTATTATTGAGAGAAACAATTATGCTCTTCTAGATTGGGTCATGCAGTCTGTAGTCCACACAGTGAAAAATAATCCATCATGGCTACTAGGAAAATAACCCAACATAAACTACAGGCTCAAGTTGTCAGAAAACACAAAATAACATCTCTGTTTTTGACAATAAGCACGATGAGGTAACTTTAAATTAAATGCAGAATATACTGAGAATCAAATAAGATACCTAATTCTAAAGTGCTTTTAAAAGGAAAACGCAGAATACAATGTAAGAAACCATTATTATGAAAAAGGAGTAAATTTTCAATCCAGTCATAAAATGCCAAAAAACTTCCTTTTGGTAATCCTTAAATTAAATTACATTTTTCAGAATGTGTCTCTTTTCTTGAAGGCATCCACAATCTTCCACATGATGCCTAAGTGTAGCCAGACTGAAGTGACATTCTTTAGGCATTTCTTCAAAGAAAGGAATAAGATCTGACAGATTCCTTTGCACAGGGGGAAAAGGCATAGAAGGACAAGGTCTGGTGGGAATCTTAACATTACTCTCTCCATCTGCAAGATAGTCCTTCTCTGCTACACTGTGATAATAGCTTCTGAAGGTGTTAGTACCCAGAAAGACATCTTTCTGTCTTTTAAAAAATTACATAGCTTTTACTTTTGGATTGAGACTAGTCTATTGTCTTTAAAAAACAAACACATGTATCTCCATACTATGTTAGAGTTTAGTTTAGAATCACTAACTTTCACCACTTGACAGGTAAAATACGGAACCAATGCAAAAAACAAACCAAAAAAAAAAATAAAAGAAAGAAATTGACAAGTTAAAAAAAAAACCCAATATAATCTTTCTTTTAGGTTGCTGTCATAAGACAGTTGTGGTATTATCAGTATTTTAAAATAATGTAACAGAACACATAAATTTCTTTGTTAATACTGAGGAGTGTAGATGGCTACCTCAATACTCAATTTTGCTGATATTTCACTGGTTGACTCAATAAAAGTATTTTAGGACACATGTAAGGAATATATTTTTGTAAAAATATGTATAATATAAAAACATGTAGGTCCAAAGTTATCGCTACATTAAAAAGTAATCCAAAAGAACTTCATTATATCATGAAAGGCATGGACTGCTATTCAGTGGTGTTTGCTATTGTACTAATTGCATAGTTATGAGAGTAGTCAATGGAGATACTTACTACGTACTGTGGACCATGACATTCCAAATATGATGCTTATAGGTCTACAAAAGCTTGAAATAGACAGTGTATCGAATAGGCAATCACACTATATGACATAGGATAGTTATGGTAGCAGGAAGGGGAAAAGAAGGTATTGTTAGATTAAGTATTAAATTAGCTTGATTGGCTTTTATTGGGCTTATAGATGGATTTAATAAAAAAATCAGTTAATATATATATAAGGCATGGCTATAGACCAATCTTTAATCTGTGGCCAATCAGGAAACTTAGTTCATTTTAGTTCTGAACTAGCTGGATTTTGCACTTTTAATCGATTAATATAAATTTGATGCTACACCAGTCAACACCCATTCTGGTTGGTCAGTGCCTGGTCAATAACAATTACTGTATTTTGAATATTATTCCTTGTTGGTGTTAAATATCTAAAAGAGGTAGACCACACTCAGTGGGTTAAGGATCTGGCATTGCTGCAAGCTGTGATGTAGGTCGCAGATGTAGCTCTGATCCTGTGTTGCCGTGGCTGTGCTGTAGGCCTGCAGCTGCAGCTCTGATTTGACCCCTAGCCTGGGAATTTCCATATGCCACAAGTGTGGTCATTAATATATATATATGCTTATATACATAAAAAAAATATATAGTGCATATATGTGTGTATATATATATATATATACACACACAAATATATATGAAATGTCTCTTTTTAAAAAATAGACCAAGCTACATACTTTCATTATAATTTTATTTAACAGTACCGTATACACATAATTTAAAAATCAAAAAGATAATATTTAATCAACCACTGATCCTTTATAATTTTTCTTTATTTTCCTTTACAGCTCCATGTTTCTACAATGTAATAGATACTATACTAAGAGTTTGAAAGAAAAGACCCAGAATGTTGGGGCTCAGCATAGGGCAGAGATGGAGAATTCAGGGCAGAGAAGGATGTATAAACATAGCTTGTTACTCCTCTACTAATCTACTACCTCAAATCCAAGTTTCTTTGTCTTACAAGTTCTTCACAAATGTATTGTTTGTCTAAAACTGCTTGTTTTGTTTGTTTCTTAGGTCTTATTTCTATGAGACCTCTGTCCATAGGAATTAAATTTGCTTTTTTTCTCCCAAGAATCTATGTCTGTTTATTATTTGATCAGCAAAAACACTCAAGAAAAATAGGGGGAAAATTTCCCAGCAGGTTCATGCACTCAGGAATTTACTAAGATTTATAAAATGGTTAGAGGACAGTTAAATGCTAAACTGGGAAGAAACAATTATGAAAATCATAGATACTCAGAGGAATTTATAATCACTGTGAGCAGAGCGATTTCATTAAAATCTTCTAATGAAAAGGCCTGTCACAGACTAGTCTTGAAAGAATGTAAGGATCTGGATAAAGGAAAGATGAAATGTTAACAATCCAGGAAGTGGAAATATCCATGGACAGTATAAAGTACAGTGAAAATAAAACAAAACCAAAAGCATTGAAAAATATGGCTGCTAGGAGCTTGATTCCAAAGAGCATTGTAAACTGTGTTGAGTGGGCAGGAAGGTGACATTGATCTGACTGGGTGAGATATCCTGACCTGGAGTGGACCGCTTTTATTTATGTGTGCCTTAAGGCCACATGCAAGAGTAGATATTCTTTGCTGCTTTTCTTCTATCCTTGAAACTCCATCTGCAAAAGAATTAAGGCCTTCTTCTTGGGTCAACTAGCACCTCTCTCTCTGCTGCTTTGCTATTTTCTCGCCCATCAGACTGAAGAATAAGCCCTTCTCAAGACAGATTCTTATTCTTGTCTCTCAGTCTGTTTGGCTCTGTCTTCTCCAATTCTACCAGCACTCAGCTTTCTAGGAGTTCTTATTATCTCAGGCTTTGCTTTGTGACTTGTTTATAGCAATATCTGGCCTGTGCAGGATGGAGAAACTGTGTTTAGACCTAAATCCCCAATTGCTCATCAGTTTTCTTAGAATAATCTAAAGGTTTCAGACACCTTGCTAATATTACATATAACTCATATTCTCATTTGCCATTGCTCTTTGTGTATTTATCTCCCTTGAGAACTTTATGGGACACTGTGTGAATGACTGGATGGGATATGGGAACTCCTGGGTCTCTTAGGCCAATGCGCTAACAGGATACTAATGTTACCAATATAAGCTAATGGAAGCCAGGCAAAATAATCTGAACTTGATATAGTATTTTAAAGGAAACCGAAGGAATTTTGATCAGTAGAGTACCAATAATAAAATAATTTTGCAGATATATTTGCAGAAAGAATTGGGAAGAAGGAGATGGAGACAGGAGGACCAGTAATGTAGATATAAGGTAATAAAGATGGCGATGGAAGGAAGGATGGAATACAGATCTGAGAGGGATGACTAAGGAAAAAATGGCAGAACTTGGTGACAAATTCGATACAGGTGTGGTGATGAAATAGAGGTGACTTGAGGGCTCCTATTTTGGAAGCCTGGGAGATTAATGATTTTATATCACTAAAGAGAACATTAGGGAAGGAGAGTCTTTTTTTATCTCCTTCTTTTTTAAAAGGGATATGTAAAAAAAAAAAAACTTAGTGAAGGTAAGGTGACTAGAGGATATCTTCTAAAATCATATTTTTCTGAAACATAAGATTTGAAATTACAAAGTCATACATTAAGTCACGCTATAGAACCACAAGGACAGATAGGCTAATTAATAGAAGGTATAAAAAATGAATAGAAGGTCTAAAAAAGAACAAAGGGTCAGGAATTGAACTTTGTGGGAGTAAGCAC